>QNUK01000773.1:240000-252520 GCA_013621035.1 Clarias magur
AGAGGCTTAACTAGACATAAAAACACATAGTTCTCCTATTATCAGCATGTGCTTCCTAAATAGACCCTAATAGACCACTAATAATGTGAATAATAGCCCAACTGGAATAAAAATGTGTTAAATAAATACAGAAATCGAAACGGTCTGACCTGGGTCGACCAGAACGGAATGACAGCAGTGGTGTGAACCGATGATAAATCGGTTCACTAGGTAAATATTAGCCATGTAAACACTCGATCTCACTGTTTCTCAATATATTCCCCTTGTTCATGTTTCGTCACCCATGTGAGGAAAAGAAAAAAAAGAAAGAAATTTTGAGATCGGGTAAACTTTGTGAGACCACCCCTCTCATATTTGTCTTTACTTCAGTCTTTCATCCACTGGGTCTCTAGATGAGGAAGGAGCGCTGGCTGCCTCGCCATTTCATACACAGCAAACCATCTAACCTATCATACATGAGACTAAATTTGTGTAACCAATCATAACGCAGAAGGCGGGATTTATCTGAAAAAAGTGGGAACCTGAACTTAACTTTAAAAAGTGCGAGAACATTTTTGGATTCTTCTTCATATTTCCTGTATATCAAACACTCGTGCAGTATCCAGATCCGCTTTCCACGTCATACTGTGAATAAAAGCTCTGAGCATGAAAAGTAGAGAATTGGACGGGGGGTTGATAAAAATTGATTTAAAAAAATTAATCAATTTATAAATCATGATTCTTTTGTGTGCCGTTGTATTAGAGCGCGAGTTTGATTCCGGGTGATCCTGTAGCCTCTCGCACCCGGAGGTCTAGAGAGAACTGATTGGCTGAGCTCAGTGTGTGAGCGAGCAGTTCGAAAAGATTTAGTCGGCTGGTGCGTCACGTGGTTCGGAGGAAACATGTGATGGTCTTTGGCCCTCCCGACTGAGTGGTAGTAGTAGCCTTAATGTTGGAGCCCCCTAGTGACGGGGAGGAATTGGATACGGGGGGGGGATGGGGACCCACCACGTGCCTAGTCCATTAGCCTTTTGGGTAAAGTTGGGCTCACAATTTCTCAACACTTGCTCAAGAGTCATTTGAGGTGATAAAACATCGCCGTACACTCTGAACTATCCACACATTGGCATCCCGAGTTGTAGGAGTGAATTATTTGCCAAGTTTGTTTAGAATAATAATTATAGTGGATGACAGAGATACGTGCTGCTCAGTTAAAAAGTCGCTTTTTAAGTTTAAGTTAAATGTTAATTGCACTTGAAATTATTTCAAATTGTTTAAATGCTGTCCTTGTGTTTTTTTAACACATTGAAAACGAATGTTATAAGGGACGTGATGCATTTAATTAACCATGTTCAATTCAACTGTGAAGCTGTTGAATAAAGCTAAGGGTTAATACTTTTGTTAAAAAAATGTCTTAAAATTGTAAAAAAAAAAAAAAAGTCATGTATCGAATCAGGATATTTATAAAATCATGATGCATACAGAATCGCAAAATTAATCCGAATAGTAGTTAACTACAGTAGTTATTGTGATAATATTGCATCAGGTGGTGACTGGTGACTCCCATCCCATGTGTCTTATCGGGTGGGTCTCTGAGTAATCAGATCAATTGGAATCTCTAATTGGAAGAATTTTAGTCAGACTGAAGAAATATTATCCATGCAAGTGGGTCTAGTGTAACATACCATTATTTGTTTTACTACTCACAGATCGTCATGTGAAATGAATATACAGTACATATAAATCTCTTTTTCTTTCTTCTTCATACCTGTATTCGTTAATTATAGATGAAAGGAATAAAATCGAAATTCGGTCCAGAAATCTGTCGACCTCCCTCTGTGAGTGTGACGGATAACCTACCTACTGAAACATTAAACATCCCCACGTCGCGGCAATGCTTTGACTGGCTTGTGTGGGTTAAGTTAAACAGCTTGATTGTTTTGTTTTGGTCACATTTTTCTGTCAGGTCTTTTTTTTGGGATCTGATTGAAGCCCTTGTCTAGCTTCAGGCTCTTTATATAACTTACACACTCTGATGGCTTTAAATAAATAGAGATCTATTTCTAGTTCTCTTCTGCACACTGGATATGAAAACAAGAATAAAGCCATAAAGTTATGCGCCCGTTTGGGAGAGTATGATTACTGAGGGAGTGTCGCTCCCTCAAAGGCGGGAATGGAGCTGGAAACACGCTGTTCGGTGGTTCTTCTGGCTCTCCCTCCTCATCCCGAGCCACGCAGTTGAGCAATGCTTTTGTTCTTTCTGGTCCGTAGTCGTTTCCAGACCTGCGTTTCTCCGGCCTCAGCAGACTACACGCCAGCTACTGCATGAGGTCATGGACAGTGCTTTAGGGTGTTTATTTGATGGAACTGGCTTTTGGTCCACACAGACAGTGGTTGCGTTTGTTTTGATTGGCGTCTCTGATGGGTTCCATGTGCCGTTCTGTGTAACATGTGGAAGATCTGCGGGGCCAGAGGCGTATCGCTGTATCACACGGTGGATGTGGCTATGTGGAGGCTTCGCTACTAGAGAAGGGGGAACTCGCCACATGAAAGACGACCTGGGTGTGTCCCCATATGGCCTTGGGGTGAGTGGGGGGTTGGACGGAGGAATGGAAGAAAGAGAAAGGGCACTCTGATGTGCTGAGGCCCCAGAGTCTGCAGGATGCAAAAAAAGCAGCTGCCTGGATCAACTGACACACACACACACGCACACACACACACACACACACACACACACACACACACAGGAGGCAAATTAACACAGTCGTTAGTGAGTGTTGATCATAAACTCTTTCCTGTTCCATCCTCCTACCAAAATCTCTCTGTTACTCCTACACACTTTTCCCGCTCTATGGTAACAAATCACTCCAAATCGTTCAAGATAAAGAGACATTTTTGCTTGAGACGCTTAACCACAGATGGCTGCCGCATTATTCTGATTTGAATTCGTGACCTGATGATGGGGATTTTCTGCGCTGCCTGTGAGCCTCCATAATCAACACATCAAAGTCTCTTAACTCCAATTATGCGCGGGGCTGTTATTATATAATAACACGTTCCACCATTATGTGATCCACCACGGTTCATCCGCTGACCAAATCAGAATACTGTACTGAAGAGTACAATGATAGTGCTTTGCTGTCATTGTACCTTGTGAAGAACTCCTTACACATGTGTCCAGCTGAATTAAAATGCTGAGAGCAGACAGGCAAAATGCTAGAAAGATTATATCTGTATTTTAGTATACGGTATGACTCTCTATAGGGACAAGGTTCAAGAGATATAACACAGGAAGACCCATGGAGGAAGGGCAGTATGAACGGGAGATGGATGAGAACGCAAGATAGATAAATCAATCAGACGAGCAAATGATGCTCAGTGGGACAGACACAAAGAAGCACCGGGCCACCAGGGTGATGGTCCCAGTAGAGCCGTGCTCCCGGAGGATTCAGAGCCCAGGCTTGGCTGATTAACCCTCCTGGCCTTGCACTCCTCCAGACGACACATCGTACACTTGCCACCGCCTGGGAGAGGCAAAGTGCGATGATGAAAGTGCATAAAATACATCCCAAGAGCCAAGAAAAAGATTTTGATATTTTTTCAAGTGTTTTTTCTTTTTTAATCCAGTCTCTTTACTTGTCTCAGATACAGACCTAAGCCTTGCCTGAAGAGACTCATGTGAAGACAAAGTCAAGCGAGGCTAATTAGTGTGTGTGTGTGTGTGTGTGTGTGTGTGTGTGTGTGTCCTGCGATAGATTGGCACCCTGTAGAGTCCAGGGTGTACCCCGTACCCCTTTTCCTGGGATAGGCTCTAGCCCCGCTGGGGCACTGTATAGGATTGAACGAATTAATTAAATTGAGCTTTGGAGATTTGGGTTTAACCCCTTAGTTCCACTGAAGGAGAATAATAAAAGTACAACAACCTACAAGTCACACACACTCTGGCTAACGCTTTTATCCAAACCTCTGTCAGATGATACTACTGTGCAGTTAAGGGGGTTAAGGGTCTCTTCTCAAGTACGTGACTTTGTCAGTGCGGGGATTTAAACTCCGGACCTGCTAAACAGCAGCTTCACCACATTCGTGTTTAAGCCCGGCCACCTCAAAAGCCTTCGAAAGGGTACAAATGGATCACCAGTCAGTTTACACCATTAAACGGTAATCATGGGGACCAGTTAATTTGTAAATTTGTTCAATTCTGGCATTAATCATGAGTAACTGCTTTGCACTGGCCAGGGTCACGGAGGATCAGGAGCTTATACACGCCGAGGGCAACAAGCACGTCAAAAGTGACCGCTAATTCCATAAGGAACATAAAATGTAGAATTTGTACCACATATGTCATATAAATTAAGTCAGTTGACCGGCTTTTATAACAACGTGACAAAATCAGTCCTTTCTCTGCCATTAAGCTCGAGGATACACACACACTTTGTTATTGCTCAATGAAGTTTTGAGCAATTTCATAGTTAAAAAAAAAAAAAAAAAACACATTTCAAACGACATGATCGTCTCCCTCCTGCCGCGCACACACACACACACACACACACACATGCCTATTTACACTTGCAGTTTTTGACTGGCAAATGCATGCATGCCTGTCTTTATCAGGAACACCGAGGTGTGTGAGGCTGACCAGGACCAGAGATCTGGCAAAAGTTCAAAAGGCACACACTTTATACGAGACGCACGTCTGATCCAGAACGCTCCTGTTCTGTGTTACACGAGCTCATAAAGACTCGACGATTCATGCCTGAAACCACAGAACCGGTATTACGGCTTCCTTCTCATAAAATTTATACTTAAAGCATCAATAACACTTTTACCTCGCTGTGGAAAGAAGCAGCAGGAAGTCAGACAATAAAAATGATAAAACAGATTATAAAAAAAAAAATTATAAGAAAAAGGAATGGCATACACACACACACACACACGCACACACGCAGAGATAGATAGATAATATGTTAACAACTTGTAGTATCTTTTTACTGGAAAGTGTGTTGGTTTGTCTTGCAGTCGGAAACGCTGCGACTTGTTTTTGACAATATAGGGAATTCATTATCGCGTTCTGACTAATCAGTATCAGGAATCAAAATACTTAGCATCGCTGATTACAGGTGGAATTTCGCAACTTTCTGTAGGATTGTGTCACAGAGTTATAGTTATAGGTGGGAACAGGTTACAGTCGATATTTTCTCATGTCGAAATGATGATACGTGACTGATAAACAAACGTTACAGATGTGGTGGACAGGACAGCTGTGCGGTTTAATCGATTATGCAATTTCATCTGGCTTTTGTTGGTTGACTCAATTAATTAAGTCAAAAGTCTTGCAAAAGTCTCGAGTCAGTCCTCATTTCTTCATATTAAACTAAATGATGGAAATTAAACGGGAACACGTGTTTTACTGTGACAAAGAGCCTAAAGATTCTTGGTTGTTGAACATCAGCAGCGACCTCATTTCCCCTCTCGTCCGTTCCAACCGCTCCGCATTCAGCATCACCAGTCTACAGGACTAATCACCGGCCTGATCATCTGTCATCATCTGCACCAGTTCCTCACTGGTTCATTCCTTCAGTTGGATGTTTTTTTTATGCTTGAATGATTCGTAGGTCACTGTGTGGCTTAACAAACAAAAAAACAGGACTGAAAAACAGACGAAGCCTGGAGAACTATTCTATACTCAGGACAAATCAGGCAATAAACATTAGTGCTACTGAATCTAATCTAACTGAATTGACGGGTCACTAATTTTTAACAGCTCTACTGGATAGTAATAAGATATCTGTCCAGTGTGTTTGTGTGTGTGTGTCTCCGTCCATGAGCGGTACTTTCAAAGGCCTGTCTTTCATCTGCCTCATGCCTCAGTCCTAGGCAAGCACTCGCTGATGCGCAGCCCAAGACCCAGACGATCTGAAATCGCAGCCATGTAACCACGCTGAACGCTGCGCGTCTCTGCAGCTGGATGCCAATCCACTGTAACAGAATGAAACTGTTTCATTTCATGAATGATCAATGTGCTTAGTTTTTACCCAGAAGGATCATTACAGCACTCATCTGTTCGGTGCATTCCTCTGTTGTAGTGCAGACACACGCCACTCTTGTTGTTTATGTTCGAGACGAAACACTCTGTGTTCAGACAGACTGAGTAAGACGGATGGGATTTCCCCTGAGGCTCTAAGCCTGGCCTCTATAAACGTTCTTCTCCTGATACAGGGCTGTAGTGGTATAGACATACTTATAAGGCCAGCGTCAAAACCTCATCCCGAAGAGCAGCTGATTTATCCAGCTGAATGTTTACGAACCTGTTGCACCAAGCTGCCTTACACCGACCGACACAGACAGGGAGGCTATATGTTTATTTAGTTATCGGATTCAAATTCCTGTCTACTCCCCCATGACAATCCACACACAGCTGTGTCAAAGACCTCGCAGTACATTAAACCCGGAACACGCCAGCATTTCTCAAAAAAAAAAAAAAAAAAAGGACAGAGTGCAAAAAAATTATAATAAAAAAACTATATATATATAGAGAGAGAGAGAGAGCGCTTGTTATTTTTAGTGCTTTGAACATCCCATGGGACGAAATAATGGTCAGTATTAGAGTCTAAACCACATGCTCATTATACTGCTCATAACTCTAAAATCATAAAACAGGAAGATCTGGCCACCCACGAGCTTCCAGCACACGTTCTGCATAAGCAGCAGAAAAGAGCAGGTTTCACTGCTACATGACGTTACTGACCCAACCAAGTTTCCACAATAACCATCCTTCCTGAAAAACATCCTCTTGGAGAACAGTATCTAGGAGTCCAGCACAGCTGTGAAGGAAGTGTGCGTGTGTGTGCGTGTGTGAGAGAGAGAGAGAAAAAGAGATTGTGTGTGTGTGTGTGTGTGTGTGTGTGTGTGTGCGAGAGAGAGAGAAAAAGAGATTGTGTGTGCGTGGAAGCATGTATGTGTATGTGTGAGATAAGAATGAGAAAAAAACAAAAAGTGGTAATCACCTTTTCCATTATTTATTTCCAGTATGAATTAACCGTAGCCAGCGCGGTGCTGTTGTCCTGCTTTACCTCTGCAGCGTGGTGTACTGTGGTAGGTCAGGACGAGCTGCTCACCAGACAGTCCATACAGCACTTTTACTGCCTGCCTGCCTTAAACACTGTCACACTTCATGGATAGGAATATTAACTCTAATTAGGATTCAAACAGCAACTGCCTGACCACATCAGAAATAATTAGGTGTTTTATTTTGTTTTTGTATTTTTTATGAATATATTATAAATATAATATAATGTAATTTAATATATTATAATATAATATACTCACTCATCATCTATACCGCTTAACCCTGTATTCAGGTGACGGATAATATAATATAATATAATATAATATAATATAATATAATATAATATAATATATTGTCATTTTTAGTGCTGTGAAGCAATTCAGTTCAACTTAGGTTGCTGTAAGGTGCTATATAAATAAATGTTGATTGATTGATGTCGATATATCCTGTATATTTACATTGAAGTAGCTTTAATTAAAACATTCATAAACACTATTTAAAAGGAAACTGATAAACCCCTCCTACAGCCTGCGCTGCTTCAAAGAAGAAAAGCTTACTGTATGCTTCCACGGTACACGGGGTGGATCAATGAAACATGTTAAAGGACCAGAAATATCCAGGAAATCACACTCATGTTGTTACTCATATGAAGCAGATCCTTTTTTGTGGTACCTGCTACTACCACATGTATATTTCAGGCCCCTGGGAAACACCGCTACACTCCACATGAGCCATTCATGACTCGAGTCATTGGGACAACTCCTAAACGGGTTGAGTCACTGATCCCAGGCTTTGAACAGTAAAAGTCGAGCCTCAGGTTTCAGAGTCGGTTACGCAGAATGATCAAACACAGATTCAAATTCAAGATCCAAGATTCATCCAAGAACTTTATTAATCCCAGAGGGAAAGTGCTTATGTTATCCAACAGAAAGGAAAAAAATAATAAATAAAATAAAATGAAATAGAGGTGGCACGGTGCACCGCCAGGGTCCGGGTTTGATCCCCGGCCAGGCTCGATTCCCGTCTCTGTGTGCATGGAGTTTGCATGTTCTCCCCGTGCTTGGTGGGTTTCCTCCGGGTACTCCGGTTTCCTCCCACAGTCCAAAGACATGTAGGTTAGGCTAACTGGCGTTCCCAAATTGCCGTAGTGTGTGAATGAGTGAGTGTATGTGTGTGTGTGTGTGTGTGTGTGTGTGTGTGTGTGTGTGTGGTGTGTGTGTGTGTGTGTGTGCCCTGCGATGGATTGGCACCCTGTCCAGGGTGTACCCTGCCATGTGCCCCAAGTCTCCTGGGATAGGCTCCAGGCCCCCGTGACCCTGAATACAGGATTAAGCGGTATAGATGATGAGTGAGAGTGAGTGAATGAAAATGAAATAGAATAGAATAGAGTAAAATAAAATAAAAGTACCATATTGCACACTAAACTTTTGAATACCTTATTGCACATTAAATAATTCTGCATTAGAGATGACAACAACAACAACAAAGAAAGACTGAGTGTGTGTGTGTGTACCAGTGAACATCACATTTACCTTAGTGAAAGTTTCATTTGCCATTACAGATCTTTATCTTTATTTGATAAAGGTTAACATTTTTAGTTTAGTACAGCACTATTAACTTAAAGAAAGAATATCTTTTGTTAAAATAATACAAACAATTAATGAGAAAAATTGTCAATATACACAGCAGCTGTAACTGATGCAGGACAAAATAAAATGTTATCTATTTATAAAGAACCCATTAACAAGAACAACATTTGCTTTCCGACTTTTTACATACAGCTGACATTCAAATGTCTCTCTTTGTGTGCGTGCGCGTGTGTGCGTGTGTGTGTGTGTGTGTGTGTGTGTGTGTGTGTGTGTGTGTGTGTGTGTGTGTGTATATATGCGTGGGTTGTTTCCCACTCAAAGGAGTAATGCATTTCTTTTCACTCTCAGCTCTCTGGGTGCGTTTCCACTACACATTCAAAAACAATACCTTCCTCAAGCAGGAAAACCACAGAACATCTACAGACCGGAACAGACACAGCGACGAAATGAATAAAATGTCCAAATCGAGTTCTCCGTCTGACATGTTTAGTTAACAGACCTCTGCTCATGATAGGAACACAAGACCAACAACGCTTTCCATTATTACAGCACACATAACCGATCAAAAGTTTGCCTACAAAATTTAAACACTTAAGACATTTACATTCTCACAAACCAAATATCGAATTATGTAATCAGCAAAAAATGTGTTAAATAAATATGTTTTATATTTTCGTATTATATCATATTAAATATGTTTAAGTTTTTAAGTGTATGTGTGTGTACAAATATACATTTGAATGAACATGTTTTAAAGACATTATGAATGCAATAGAATCCTTTATGAAGTCATTGTACAATACATGGAAGACAACCATGTTTCGGTTTATACTGCTTTATACTATTTCCCATAAACGCATGAGTAATTGTATGAGACGTCAGAGGTACAACAAATTCGAGAGAAAAAGACAAAACTAAATCAATGCTCTGATTACACAGACAATTCTGTAAATGTTGTTCTGTTGGTGCGAATCTTGAAGTTGGAAAAAGCTCCATGTTTCGCTGAACTTCTCTGTTATAATTTCACGGTTATAATTTAACCTCACGTTTAGTTGTTTGCATTGCAGATCATTAGCGTCTGTCTGTTTACTAGTAATTACAGTGTAATAAAACCATAAAAGGCCAAATGGAGGCCAGTTTCCAAGTACCGTATGTACTGAGCTTTAGGGCATTTTCACACTGGTAACAATCTGTTCCGTTCTGTACCCGAGCACGATTTCTCCCCCTCCCCAATCCCCCCGCAGGCCTGCGTTCACACTGTAATAGCGATTGTGATCCCAGGCACACTTGCGTATTTACACAACCGGAAACAGTAGGTGGCGGTAGAGAGGTAGTTGGTTTGTTTTTCGCCGGAAAAAAAACTAAGAAAGAAGAAGAAACGCCACTCAGTCATGAACTGTGAGACGCCTGTTAATGCTCCGTGTGGATGTTTTTATTTTTGTGACAAAAACAACGGCACTGTAAACAACATGCCTACTGACACATCTGTCGCGCGACTCAAGAGGGTGAAATGAGCGCGCGCTGCACCGACACTACGCGAGGCACTGAGGAATGACTTTACATCTCTACTCTGTAAGGTGAGGAATCAGGTGTGTCCACATTCTCTTCTGATTTACAGTCAAATAGAAATAAAGTGATCATTAAACATTACTTTCTTTAGTCATAGCACATTTAAAATTTTTACTTTTTTTATAATAAAAATAAAGTGTTTATGTACACTGTAAATTAATCACAGATGTAAACAATGAATAAATAAATGCAAGAAATGATACAAATAAATATAATGCCTGCTAGAATAAAGTTCAACAAATAGCATAGATACATATAATAAATGATAAATATCTAATTATGCATTTTTCTGTTCTCCTCAGGATCATCTGGGTTTAGAGAGAGGGGTGGTGTGTGACGGCAGGATGTCCTTGTGACCAGGAGAGACCAGGAATGGCTACTAAATACTCCTAAACTAAATTGGTTGAGGTGCTGAAACTTATTTAATTTAAAACCTCTCCATGCATCAATGTTTAGTGTTTAACATGTTTTGTGTGCCGTGTGTTTATATTGTATTTTTGTAAATGTAAAAATAAATGTATACTGTAAAATCCGAGATGAGTGTGGGGGATTTGGAATAGAGACAAAGTACTGGATAGAGTGCAAAATGTTTTATTAAACGTTATTAAATGAAAATATAACAAAAGTAAATTTTGTAACAAAAGTAGGTGTCAAATAGTATAAAAATCTAAACATTAAAATGTAGCATATTTTATATTTACTTGTACTTGCATAGCAAGAGGGTGTGTGTTAATGAAATTAAGACAACAGTTGGTCCATCATCTGCATCAACGTCCTATTCAATCTCTTGCTGTTCCTTCCTCTGTATCTGTAGTCAGCACTTCTCCATCTAAATCTGAGATTTCATGCGGACATTATGAGTCTCCTGCTCTGCACGTCAGGTTTTGTCTCTTTCTTCTGTTGTTAGCTGGTCTTGTGCTACTGTCAGAGGTCTCAGTCTGTGTTTCCTCAAGTGCCTGACTGCAAGAAAGTATAAACGCAAAAAATTAGTGGAAGGTTGCAACCATAAAAGCTTGTACAAATGACATTTTCCCAACATTTACATTTTGTCACAGCAATCACAGATAACCTGAAATTGTGTGTGGTGCTTATGTGGCTCATCAGCATCGCAGGTTTTATAAGTGTCTCTGAGATGTGTTGGAGAATATACATGAAGGTTCTACATAAAATATGAGTAAAGAGTAAAGTAGCTGTAACTCCAATAGCTACATAAGCACAACACTTGTTCATCACATTCTGCTCTTCTGAACAGTGAAATGATCTGAGGCCTTAAAGTGAGCAGACATGAGGAGCATTCCAAGTGAACTTTACTGTGAGCTAATGTGAAAGGATCATCCTGTAGATCTTATTATATACATTTAAATGTCACCACGAGATCCACAGACATTTACCAGGAGATGTGGTGATAATATGAGACTCTCTTTAACAGTGTTAATAACAGGAGTTAATAGTATTTAATATTTACTCACCGCTCACTCGCAGGCTCTCTGCTGGACCAGGCTCCACGCTGTCCGGTTCCGATGATGGAGATAGATGTTGTTGTGGGTCAGAGGGGTTCCGACTCGACCACACTGGATGGTTTTTATCCTATTGTTTATCTTTTCCTCACTTCAGTATCGCGCGTCTAAATACCTACGGATACTTCCGTAAATACCGGAGTTTTTATGTGTAGTGTCCGATTATCTCCGGATATTTTCGTCTGTCTAAATTTCTAGCAAATACTGTACTTCGGCATTACTTCACAGACATTCTTCAGTAGCCACGTTTGTTTGTGTACGGAGTCAAACTGGAATTACGTCACTTCCTGTTTTGAGCACGAGCGTGTACTTATGTCCCGTCTTCCGTTCTCGGGAAGGTGTGAATCGTTCCCGAAACCACCTCTGCAATCGGTCCAGGGATACGTTCCCGAGCGCGGAATGATTCGGAACGATTACATTCTCACAGACAAAAATCAACTGGTCCCGGGGCCAAGTGTACTCGGAAACGGATCCAGGACCCCAGTGTGGAAACGCCCTTAAAGTGTTCAGATTCATCCTGCAGAGACACAAACACTCGCGCACACACACACACACTCTCACACACACAGTCTCACACACACACACACACAGTCTCACACACACACACACACAGTCTCACACACACACACACACAGTCTCACACACACACACACACAGTCTCACACACACACAGTCTCACACACAGTCTCACACACACACAGTCTCACACACAGTCTCACACACACACAGTCTCACACACACACAGTCTCACACACACACAGTCTCACACACACACAGTCTCACACACAGTCTCACACACA
>QNUK01000774.1:0-80000 GCA_013621035.1 Clarias magur
ATTTCAGGTCAAAAAGTTAACGCGATCTTATCTTTTTTTTTTTATTGCGATTACGAATTCCTGTGAAATCCTACACTACCCATAATTCCTGGAAGAAACCCACCAATCAGAGAAGGCACTGCTGTCGCCGTGGAAGTAGCAATGGTGACGTCACTTCTGAATCGCATAAATGAGTTGGCACAATTAAACTTACCAAACCATTTCGTTTATTGGTAGGCAAAGAACAATCTGAGCTAAAAACATTACAAACAACAACAACAACATAGCGTGAACACTTTGTCAAGTTTTGAAAAGGAAACAGTAATCAGGTCTTACTGGTGAGCCGAATCAAATTAACCGACTCACTGAATATGAGTCGATTCATAGAAAATTTGTGAAATTTCAGATTTTGCTGAATTAACATACGCATCATTAGACTCTCAAATTAGGAAAGAAAATAATATAATTCGGTTATCTTTTATTTTATTTTAATTAGCTCATACAGACTTGACACTAGATGGCAGAACATTTACACTACTGCATAAACATGTTTATGAGCCTTAGTAGTAAAAAAAAAAATCATCTTCCTTTTCTACTGTGACCCAAATCAACTCAACTCAAAAATCCTTGTTTATAGGGGAAAATGTGTGTATAATTTGGAACATCTGCCACATTGGATCATGCTCGATCTCCGAATCAATCTAAACTCATGAAAACTGTGATGTGCTTCTCATTCACATGTACATAAATGTAAGATATATTGTAAAATAAGGTCAGAATGTGTGTGTGTGTGTGTGTGTGTGTGTGTGTGAGTTTGGAAACGTTGCTGTATATAAATTCTGAAGGTTTTTCTGCACGCTATGCATTTTTACTAAAACACACTCAAGCATAGTGATTACGTCATGTTTAAGATCTTTGAGACGTACGAAATCCTCTGATATCCAAAGAAACGCTTGTGTGCTTGGTATTCCACACAGCATCTGAGAAAAATGTATTTTAAAACGAGGACGGAATCAAACTGAACATTTCAGTTGCAGTTTAAAAGAGAGAGAAAAAAAACATTTATAATACTTTTTATTGCTTGTAAGATATTTAAGGCGATAAACAGTTACACACTGAGGATAAATATACAGTATATGTACAATTGTTATAAGAAAGAAAAAAAAAGAGCAGAATTTCCTTTGGAAAGGTCAAAGGTCAATCATGCAATAACCTTCCTCTATCAGGGTCTTTCAAGAGTCCCAAAAAATGTCTGTACAACTGTGTAAGGTTCTGTAAAATGATGAAATGATGTGAACTTCCCCTGTGCTCACAAAACAACCCCCTCCTTGTGCTAACTGATTCCTTCTATAGTAACACTTCCTATAGTGTCCAGACGAATATAGACAGCTCGTGTCTGCTGGAACCCTTTTGTCTAACCGCAAAATGCTGATGTATCCTATCGTCTGTCTGTCTCCAGGCCTCTCTATTACTGACATGTAATTAATGTATGTGAATCGCACCCGGTAAAAAACTTAAATATGCTCTCTTTGCTGATAATAAACATAGATCTTCAGACACATCATAGTTTTATACGTCCCTCCCGGTTCAGAACAGCGGCCTGTAAATGGCGGACACATACTTGTACAAGCAACAAATATTTTTTTAATTCATCTTAAAATGTAACAATTTGTGTGTGTGTGTGTGTGTTGTCTCTCAGTATGGGTAGCGTTTCTGTTTTTTCCCGGCGAAGCAGGACATCCATGTACACAGCAGCAGGCTGATGGCAGCACCAACACATGTGCAGTAAAACGCCCAGCCGAGTTCACACGAACCTGCACACACACACACACACACACACACACACACACACACACACACCCAAAGAACTAAGCAAACCAATCTATTATTTCATTATCTATTAAACTAATTAAATAACTTTCTGATAAATAAACTGTCATTATTAAGTAATGTAAGGGGAAAGTAATGTTTAAGTGCAGCAGAACGTTACCGAGGTTAAATTGGTCCGAGGCGTTGCTGCAGGTCTGCTTCACCTCCTCGCTGTTCCATCCAAGAGGATATAGAGCGCAACCGGAGCCGATCAGCAAGCCTACACACACACACACACACACAAAGTCTAAGTCATATTATCAAGGCACAGTGACCACCTTCATGCAGTGAGTCATTTTACTGAGTCGACTCTTTTGAACATGAATCAAGTTACTGATTCACAGAAGCATCCAGAAATATTTTGCAACACCGAGCTTTCAGCCACAGATGCAAGAAAAAGCCTCAGGTTTGTTTTTGCCTGAAGCAGAATGATTCATTTTGTACGAGGGATCATTTACAAATCATCTGGGCTTGATTTCCATTATCTTCTTTATGCATATCCCATGAGCCCACACTAAACAGGAAGCACCTCGCCGGACTGAAATGATCAGGTGACCATGGAGACGGACAAACAGTCATCAGTAATTTAGTGTCTAATGTAAAGGAGTCAGAAATAGAGGCCTTAAGATAAGCACCTCCAATCTGTCTCCGTGTAAACCTGATCCCGTCCAAATAGGGCTCAGATGCATGCTTGTTTTAACTTTCCTACCGAATATTATTCATCTCTGACCCAAATTTCGCCCCGGATTGAGCCGTCAGAGCGAGCGCTGAAACCCCCTCCAGCACCGCGCCATCTGCCGCCTCTCACACCACTAATAACCATCGCTCTCAAAATAATCCTGGCACCGCGTCATCACAGCGTGTAGAGGATGCTGCGGGAATAAGCAGCTGGGAAGACCACGGGAAAGACGCAGTCCGATCTGCCGGCATGTCGGAAATGTACGTGAAAGCAGCTGGTGGACGAAGATCTCACACACCTCCATCTGCTTAGCATCATGACCACGAGCATGCTAACAGGGCTGATGAGGAGGGCTTTATGAGTTTATTGTTTTATTAGGACCCTCATTAGCTGTTAGCACTTAGCAGCTGTTCCTCATGTGTGAGTGTGTCTCGCTTTCACTCGGGTCATGGCTGAGGTCACGTCCCAAAACCCTATTTAGTTACAGGAATGCAGGACGCTGGGACATCCACCTCTTTTACTCAGAACCCAGGACTGAGTCGCCGTGTATGAGAGCATTCACACAGATGATACTTCTTCCAAACACAGAACTAGGGCACTAGGTAGGGTGGACAGATCCATGTGGAGTGCACAAACAAAGTGAACAGGAAGTGATTTAGTCAGTTAGCTCAGAAGATCATTGAATATTAGAACTGAGTCTGCACCGTTTAACCATCACGGCTGTGTTCCAATGCGGTTGTAACGCGCCCTTGTTCACTCCATCGCATGACGAAAGATGCGTTCTGAGTTTTACCCAGAATGCACTGCAGTCTTACTCATGTTCCACACTAAGGCAACGCGCTCCTGATGCACACTTTGGAGGGAAGTCTACAAGGGCACATTACACACAGTATTAGAACACAGGCTGTATCTTGAGGTATTATCACACTAAATCTGTGATTGTGTGTGTGTCCTGTCCCTATTATTAACACGTGGTGTCTGTCATCTTGATGTGCCCTCTCTCTCTCTCGCTCACACACACACACACACACACACACACACCTCTCAAACCCCTCATTAGGAAGCTTCACACGGCTTTGAGGTTTTTAATCTATACCTACATTTTCTAAAAGCAGCTCTGAAACGAGAGACAATGAAGCTCAGTCGTCCCAAAGCTTATCAAAGAGAATAAAAAGCACACCTGTTATCTCCAGCTCCCAGTTTATACCCAAATTATTACTTTCATCAAAACTGTTTTTTGTGCAAAATATTCTCTTAGAAGGCTGCTTTGTCTTGAAGCTGGTTTAAAGACAGTTACAAGAAAGCACTTCATGTCCCTGAATGTGGATTCGGATTTCCCACCACTGTGTTTAATATTAATCATTAACATTGGCTAATTTTTATCCATTCCTTTATCTTCACTAAGCGCCGAATCCTGGTTCAAGTTGCTGCAGTTTCAAGTACAACCAATAGGGGGCGAATATCACTGAATATCAGTACCGGCTCTGTGTGTATCACCTAGAGATAATTTTAAAAATATTATTAATATTATTATCATTATGGCACAAACAATAATAATGTATGTCGATAATGTCGATAATGTACAAGTTAATAGCAGTAATAATCTGATCTCGCGTGTGTGATGGTATGATATACTGTATATCCACCTCTTCACTTTTTAATAAAGTTAAATCTAGCTACAATAAGAGAGTCGTCGCTGTCTCAGTGGCTGCTGTTGTAATTCTGTAAGTTGTGTTGTCTCTTCACTTTCATGGTTTTTTTATTATTATTATTATTTTTTACGAATTAACAACCCACTGCTGTCTAAGGTACGAATTACAAAAAAAAAAAAATTATATATATTGATTTCCTGAATGCAGCACAATTAAAATGCTAACTTTAAAACAATGTTAATCGCTAGATACAGCCGATCATTTAGCTTATTCTAAGCATTTATTACTTTCCTCACTAAATGAAAATAAGAGTACATTTGATCAATCAACACACACATACACACACACACACACACACACACACACACACATACACTCTCTCCTTAATGATGTCCCTCAGTTCACAGTTGCTGCTTTTTCATAAAATGGAAACTCTTCCTCCTTGAGTCGGCTGTGGAATTTTCCAGAACAACAGAAGGACACAGCGGGGGTCGCACAAAGCCATGTGACATTTTTTCCTTCTGCTCTCTGAAAATATGACCAAGAGGATTTACAGTGGCTTCTGAGGGTGTAAAAAAAAAAAAAGAATAATTATATATACAGTATATGCAGGATAGGCACTATGGATGGATGCCCCCTGCTGGTGTGGAGAGTCATTTCCTCACATCTGTTGCTGTAAATCCAGATTGATCACTAGCACAATAAAAGTCCACACAGGCTTTTGAGACCTGCTGTTCCAGGTTCCAGCTGTTCCCACGGCGGGTCACATGATTTCACGAACCTCAGACTTGGAAAAGACGTTGGAATCCAAGTTTGGTGTGTGTTTCGAGTTTAGGTGTAGTTCTGAGTGTAAGGTGACATTGCACCAAACCACTGCATTCGATATTGTCTGTTTGATCACAATCACATTTTCAAGATCGCGTACACACTGGGTGTGTGTGGCCTTTACGTGACTGTCCTCTGTCATCACACTATAGTCCCTCAAATGGACGACATTAACACAATGAAATCCGCCATCTTGGAATCGTGCCGGTCATGTGACTTACCCGGGGGCTTGTCCTGATTTAGTCACTTTTTGGAGAGAGAATAGAGAAAGGTGTGTGTATGGCTGTGTGTCAACGCAAAGAAAGTCAACCCAAGCTTTCAACACACACCAATACATAAGGACACAGAACATATCGCTCCAAACACCCACACACACACACACACACCAAGTAGATGTGTGTGTATCCATGCATGGACATGAACTCATTTTCTTTTCAGCAACAGATGATAAAGGCGTGTTCATGAGCAGAACAACGTGAGATTTATCTCAGGAACACTGCCGCCTTTCTTCGCTCTGTCTTCCTGCAAAAAGCAAACGTCCTCTCACACACACACACTCGCACAACACTGACAGTTCAACGGGACCAGCTTGATCTATTCGATCTCTTCACTGCCTCCTCTCCTCCCCTCCTCAAATAAAAAGAGCACAATCCCATAATTCTGTTCACCGAACAAAAGGAACCCGCGTCGCCCTGCGCCTTCATGTTCATCAGACACAAGAAGTTACTTTAGACCTAAAGAGCCGTCCTGCAGAACCCAGCGAGACGGAATGCAGGTTTACTTCTCCCTCAGACAGGAACGAAGGAACATTCCAGACTGATTGCTCCTAAACAATGTAGCAGCGCATACCTTATAGAGGACCTGATAGAGACCATGTGCACTGAGACACTTCACTACACTCGCTCGTGGTAAGTGTGTGATGAAATGGTACGTCCAGAGCCACAATATGTTCACACCGCTTAGCACGCTGCCTCACAGCGCTGATGATCACGTGACAATCATCACGTGTGATTGATTGGCTAGTGTCACTCTGATTGACAGGACAGACAGGAAGTAGGCCCCGCCCACCTAGACCATACAATCCCATCCAATCAGACATAGTTTTTAAAAACATCTCTGTCCTGAGAATGAGAATCTCTCGGCTCTCAGGAATGACTGTACAGGTGTGGGCGGAGCTTCAGAGCTTCTGGTTCCCGCCCACCTCATCATGGTCTCCTGGCGATACACAACTCGGCATTATTCCGAAGAGAATTCTGATTAAGAGCGGCAGGACGTGATCGAATCTGCGCAGCCCGCGAGGCACAGTCACACGTCACAATCTGCTCTGGAAAAAAACCAACAGAGCAGCTAATCGAGGCTCGTTACGCACCGCTGCACGCTAACAACATTAGCACACACTTCACGCAACACACCTGAGGCGCGAACGTCCTTCTGATGAAATAAAGAGTAAACGCTCTCATCTCCGTCTCGCTCCCAATCGCCCATCTCTCATCTAACCATAACCTGTGTGTTTCTACAGACCAGAGAGTGGAAATGGACTGATAACGACACACACACACACACACACACACACACACACACTCCAAAAAAGTGGTGTGCTATCTAAAGATTGCTCGCTCACACACATCACTATGGGAAACATTCTTTACATTCCTGAGGGAGACATGAGGGAGTCCTGTGAGAGAACACACACACACACACACACAGAAAGAGAGAGAGAGTGTTTGTATCCACCCTGCTTATATCCTTATATGAGAAATTCTCTCTCATACACACACACACACACACACACACACACACACACACACACACACGCACATTTCCGAGAGTCTGAGGCACAGAGCATCACCAGTTATTATGATGTTATTATTTCTGTCCACTTGTGTGTGATCAAGAGCATGAGAGGAAAAGTAAAGAGAGAGAGAGAGAAACATTTCACACCCGAGTGAGAGAAGATGATGTTTGTGTCTCAAAAACCTCAATCAATCCATTCATCCATCCAGCTAGTTCCTAATGCAGGGAGATCAAACACTGTGGCCCAAATCTTTTACATCCATCCATCCATTCAAACAGCTATATCAAGTCCATTCATGTTTTCAAACGGCTACTAACTAGGATTTCCGTCTGTCTGTCTCTTGGTCAGTCAGTCAGTCATTCTGTTTGACCAAACACAATAAGACATGTACATGTTAAAGCCCATTAAACTAAGATCTATCTCTTATCTCTTAACCATCCATCCATCCATCCATCCATCCATCTCCCGAACTCACCTCCCACAAACTGGATCCCTCCTGCTGCTCGCCCCACCGAGCGTGATATGATGTCCGACAGGCAGCAGCCCATGAGTGCAGTCAGGGCCACGAGCAGCAGCAGGCCACACCCGGTTCCTGTCACCACTGTACAGATCCTCCACTCCAGACTGGGGATGCTCCGGAAGGAGGCATAGCGTCCGCAATGCTCCATCATCACCGTGCCGCCGTGGACCTCGTCTCGCACTGGGTACGAGCAGCGCCGGAACGTCCCGAACGACACCAGCTTCCCCATCTGAGAGCCCAGGAGCCAGTAGGGCATGAAGAATCCGACACAGGACACGGCGGCGCTCAGCAGCGAGATCAGAGCCCACAATACGCCAACCCGCGTCAGACTAGAGCCCATCTCTCACGCAGGTCTTATTTATACGTGTATGTGAAGGTTCTACACTCGTCCCTTGCTGATCCACATGCCCTGTGTCGCGTCCTTTGGAACTCCAGTTAGAAAACGTAGGGTTCTGGTGTCCATCTCTCCAGCTAAGACCTGTAATGAGGACAAGAGAATGAATGTCCATCAGCTGGTCACTTGCTACCTGTTTGACATACCATATCTCCTCAACTAGGTCATGAACAAACTGATGAATGAAATCAGGTGGGTTCAATCAAACATTCTTGATCCAATTCCTCATGTCACCACACTGTCTAACATCCAAACAGACCTGATTCCCTGGAACCTTCCTGGATTCCAGACACACTGATTATCATTCATCTAGTTTAATCTCAACCTGCATCAGAAAAAAAAACAAAAAAACTGTTGATTCCTGGATCATCAATCTCCACTCTGAAGGCATGATCTGATAAAGGGGATGGCTTAAGCGATGATATCTTTGTGTTACCATGACAACAGCAACTGTATTTGTGACCGACATTAAACTGGATCAGGAACACTTTTAAAGCTGAGAATACATCACATGGTGCAGAAGTGATGAAAGTTTTTTTTTATTTACGATCCCTGTTAACGAGTCTAACGTCATATCATACTGGTAATTTGGGCTTGAAACTATAATAAATAAATAAACAAATAAATAAATAAAGACATATCACAGACACTGGATGTTAAATTAACCAAATGATCAGTCCTGAGTCCTGATGTAACACACGCAAGACATATAAAATTATTTTTATAATATTAGCTATTATTATATTTAATATTTAAGTATATACTTAATATATACTTATAATATTTTATTATATAATATTATTTTTGTCCTATTATCCACACACACATTTGATACACAATCACACACCTGCATACCTGCTTATATTCCTGCTTATATCAGGCATATATTCGACATGTTATATAATATTAAATAATATATAAATATGATAATATAATATAATATTTCACTGCATATATATCCTGTACATATTTAATCTGCACTATCTAAGTTGCAAATATTTCCACTGATATACAGTATATATACATTATATTTCTACTTGGTAGAGATGCTGAAATGCATTTTGTTGCTGAGTGCCCACACAATCCAAAGTTCTAACTAATTATTATTCTCCATTTATCTATACAATAATAATAATAATAATAATATATGTCTATAAATAAAATATGCTCTATAATGGCTGGGAATTAAGTTACAAAATAAAAGTTTAATTGAAATAATTGTAAATATATTGTAAATATATAAATTACACAGGAACAAAATTTACAAATTAAATGTACAAACTGTGAAATATAAAAATATATCAATATAAAATATGGATATGACAGCAGCAGTAAGAAACATGGTGTATGAAATGATGTGTGTGTCAGCAGTAGTGTGATCGTTGATATCCATTCATGCTGTGTTTGTCAATAATCTAAGTGTTTATTTTAAAAAGAAAAGGTTTGAGTTGATAAGTAAGTTCAGGTAAACATCTTCTCAAGGAGATCATTTGTGCTGATATTTGCAGTTTGTCTGGATAAATACTTTTGATAGTTACCTATTCCAGTAAAATCACAATCACAATATGTGTCAAAATAATCGCAATGTGAATTCTTTTTAAAATTGATTTTCAGTACTTTTTTTGTCAAGGTCATAAGGGTCATATCATATAACAAACACCAAAACACTAGAAGACACACTCATGTGTTAGTCGGTAAGTAAGCTGGACACGTACAGTTACAGTGAGTTCATCAGGTGAGATAAGATAAGAACTACAAACCTCCCTGACACAACACGAGGAAGAACCTTGAGAGGAACCAGACTCTAACTGGTCCCAGTCCCAGTCAATAAACCGTTACATTATACTGGTGTAGTGTAGTGTAGTGTAGTGTAGTGTAGTGTAGTGTAGCGTGAGTACTGTAGTGTAGTGTAGAGTGAGTACTGTAGTGTAGTGTAGTGTAGTGTAGAGTAGTGTAGCGTGAGTACTGTAGTGTAGTGTAGTGTAGAGTAGTGTAGCGTGAGTACTGTAGTGTAGTGTAGTGTAGAGTGAGTACTGTAGTGTAGTGTAGTGTAGTGTAGAGTGAGTACTGTAGTGTACTGTAGTGTAGTGTAGTGTAGTGTAATGTAGAGTGAGTACTGTAGTGTACTGTAGTGTAGTGTAGAGTGAGTACTGTAGTGTAGTGTAGAGTGAGTACTGTAGTGTAGTGTAGTGTAGAGTGAGTACTGTAGTGTAGTGTAGTGTAGTGTAGTGTAGAGTGAGTACTGTAGTGTAGTGTAGTGTAGAGTGAGTACTGTAGTGTAGTGTAGTGTAGAGTGAGTACTGTAGTGTAGTGTAGTGTAGAGTGAGTACTGTAGTGTAGTGTAGTGTAGTGTAGTGTAGAGTGAGTACTGTAGTGTAGTGTAGTGTACTGTAGTGTAGAGTGAGTACTGTAGTGTAGTGTAGTGTAGAGTGAGTACTGTAGTGTAGTGTACTGTAGTGTAGTGTAGTGTAGAGTGAGTACTGTAGTGTAGTGTACTGTAGTGTAGTGTAGTGTAGAGTGAGTACTGTAGTGTAGTGTAGTGTAGAGTGAGTACTGTAATGTAGTGTAGTGTAGTGTAGTGTAGAGTGAGTACTGTAGTGTAGTGTAGTGTAGAGTGAGTACTGTAATGTAGTGTAGTGTAGTGTAGTGTAGAGTGAGTACTGTAGTGTAGTGTAGTGTAGAGTGAGTACTGTAGTGTACTGTAGTGTAGTGTAGTGTAGAGTGAGTACTGTAGTGTAGTGTAGTGTAGTGTAGAGTGAGTACTGTAGTGTAGTGTAGTGTAGAGTGAGTACTGTAGTGTAGTGTAGAGTGAGTACTGTAGTGTAGTGTAGTGTAGTGTAGTGTAGAGTGAGTACTGTAGTGTAGTGTAGTGTAGTGTAGTATAGTGTAGTGTAGTGTGAGCGGTGTGTGTGAGTGCTGGGATGAGCGGCTCAGAGGAAACACTCAGGGGTGGATCACGTCTCTGGGGACACAGAGCTCAGATCTCAGGAACTGAAAGGAGAACCGGGTTTGTGTGTGTGTGTGTGTGTGTGTGGGACTCGATCTTCTCTTCTCTTTAGAACTGCTGAGATTTACTGATCATCTGGTTTAGTTTTAGTTCTGTCCATAGTGTTGACTTTACAGCCAGTGTTACCATGATACACCAAGGTACAGTATGTAACACACACACACACACACACACACACAGAGGAGGTAGTTAAATATTCGCCCATTTTATCTGGTAGTGTAAATGAAAGCTCTGAGTCCCTCACACACACACACACACACACACTGCTGGAATGCACTGAGTAACACGAACATGACCTCTCGTGTGTGTGTAAATAATAAATAAACAGTGTTTCTAAAGTCTACACACAGTGTATGTGACACACACACACACCGACTCACATGAAACACAGTTAAATATGGAGAGGAAAAGCTCTTACATGTCCCGGTGTCAGCTCCTCCCAGACAAACAACAACAACAACAATAACGGAACAGTCTTCACGGACACCGGCTCCAGCCCCGCGCGCTTCTCACGCGCTCCTCGAAGTTTTGCTCCCCGACAGAGCGCGAGACAGGCACAGTTCCGCCGCCACGCACGTGCGCCCGCTGTGCGTCCGCCCTCGGTAAACCCCGCCCTCGCAGCGCGAGACTCGCGGGTGTGTCCGGAGAACGGAGCGACGGTGTGCACGCGCGAGCCCCGAGTCTCTGTAGCCCCGAGTGTTTTATTCCGCTCACACCGCCGCAGCGCGCGGACAGCACCGGGGTCCATCCGGTCATCAGCATGACGTCACTACTTAGGTCGCTTATAGTTACGTTTAACTACAGTTACACAGGTGAAGGGATGAAACTATTAATAATCTGCTGATCTTTAATGTAATGAGCATTATTATTATTATTATTATTATTGTTATTATTATTATTGAGGTTGAAGTCCACGTCCATGTGTGTGTGTCTCTCTGTACAGCAGAACTCTCTGTCTCACTTATTAATAGACAGAAATCACATTCTGTAAGGTTGAGTATCTGACGCCTTGTTTACACTAAGTTGGACTTCTTTGGTGCTCAGACAAACACACTCCCTGTTCGGTAATCGGAGAGAGAATCACAGATGAGAAATGGAAAAAAGTCGATCAGATAAAGATGAAGTTTCGTCTTAAAACGACTCCGGCGTGTTAAAATTCCCTTCTACCACTTCAGCGCTGTTATTTCAGCCAAAGTGAAAATCTGAACTAATCCCAGTCAAAATATTCACTTTATCTTTTCTCATTAATATCTATTGGTGCAGGTGTTTGTTTACATTGAGACAGCAGCGCATTAGTAGATTATTTTACAGTAGATGATTAAATCCCACACATAACTGTTCATAACATCACTTTTACTCCACATGTAGATTCACTGATGGTGCAGATTAACCTTTATAATGGCAAAGTTCCATTAAATTCTATCGAGCCTGTTTTGTGTGGTGCTGTGACAAATTCTGGCTGACAGACAGACATATAGACATACACTCACACTTACTCATCGTCTGTACCTTTACAGCTTCATCCTGTGTACAGGGTCATGAGGGCCTCATCCCAAGAGACTTAGGGCACAAGGCATGGTACACCATGAACAGGGTGCCAATTCATTGCAGGGAACACCAGTTAGCCTAATCTGCATGTCTTTGGGAGTTAACCCACCAAGCACGGGGAGAACGTGCAAACTCCATGCACACAGAGGCGGGATTTGAAACCACATGGGAATCGAACCCAGACCCTGGAGGTGCAAGGCGACAGTGCTTACCACTAAGCCACCGTGTCACCTATATAGACGGACAGACAGTAAATCTTTCTGAGACTGGTTTTTGGGCCTCCAATGTATGCAATGTAAATATATCACTAAAAGAAGTTATGAACAATGTACAGACAAACCCTTTCTTTTATTTGTATAGATTTAATACAAAATCGAAGTTTGTTTATTTAAGTTTGTAGCTTTAAAAAAAAAAAAAACCTGTGCAGCAGTCTCTCTTTATTCTCTCTCTAGCCTGAGCTGGGGTTTAATTCCGTAACTTGTGTGTGTGTGTGATTTATACACTGCAGCAGTGTGTTACAGTGTCATGTGATCTTTCTAGGCTCCAGATGCAGATCTGTTAGATGTGTGTTTGAAACACGGAGATTTATTGCATTACCAAGATGGAAAACCGTTTATTTTGTTTATTCATTCATGTCTTTTATTTCTGTAAAATTAGCATTTTCCATTTTCTCTCACTTCTACTTTGGACATCACTCTCTGATTGAGAATTACAGCAAAACAGCCATATGTGAATAGATAGTGTTAAAGAGTGTTAAAATAGATTCCTTGTGTATGTGTGTGTGTGTGTAAATTACTGTACTTTTAAAATGACACATTTACAGTCTTCATGAAAGACACGAGTCTGGTGTAATGAAGTCTCTCTCTCTCTCTCTCTCTCTCTCTCTCTCTCTCTAACACACACGCACACACACACACACACACACACACACACACACACACACACACACACACACACACACACACACACACTGTCACACCTGCTATCACATCATGTTTTCTCACCTCAGGAGGAGATGATGAGTTGAACACATCACCGTCTCTCTCCCTCTCTCTCTCACACACACACACACACACACACACACACACACACACACACACACACACACACACAGAGGTTTCTAAAATGTTTACAAAACACAGTGTCCTTACTACACTAAAGACAATCAGGGCTGTTTGTATTTGTTTGCTCTTTGTATTTGTATTCTGAAATGAGATTTCGAAAAAAAATCGATGGATGTAAAGTTTGAAAAAGTCCCTCTGGATAGGCGTGTGATCAGACTTTATCCTCGATATGGAGAGAAGAAAACTGAGAGTAAGGGAGAGAAGCAAGAGGGAGAATTTTTAAATTTTTTAAAATCATATTACACACTGGCCACTTTAATAGGAACACTTGTACACTTGCATAACATCGTGCTGATTGAGGTCAGGATGTCCAGCTAATGTTCCATCAGAAACCCATCAGAAAGAGAAAATAAAATCACAAGGCCCTGAGTGTCACTGACTGAGGCACGGTTGTTGGTCTGACTGCTGATCTCCTGGGATTTCTTTCACACATGGCAGAATGGTCTGAAACACAAAAACCGTCCACTGATCATCAGTTCTAGGTTCAAACTTTTTTATTGCGTAATCATCATTACTGATATAAATTTTAGGAGACAATTTTTAACAGTATAAACATGAAAAGAACAATAAAACAAGCATCATGTTCAATCAAACAAGAACCAACAACCACACCCCAAACATTACAACAAAAAGAAACAAACAAACTAAAAAAAAAAAAAAACTAAACAGAAGGCAGAGATTTGAAAGATTTAAAATATGAGATAAAAGATTGCCATTTCTTTCTTACCTTTTATAGTTTAAGAAAGAACATTGTATGTATAAGCCATTGAAATGTAGTAGGACGCTTAGCAAATTTCCAGTGGATCAGAATACGACGCCTAGCTGTTAAAGATGTAAATGCCAAAATATCCAGTTGTTTAGAACTGAACTGAGAGCAGAACCGTGGAACCCCAAAAATTGCAATAACAGGGCAAACATCAATATCAACCCTCAGCGCCTCGGACATCACTGTAAAGTAGGTAACCCAGTAAGTTTGCAGTTTAGAACAAGTGAAGAACATGTGACTTAATTTGCACTGAGATACTTGACATCTATCACATCTGTCCTCTACAGTAGAGTATAGTGCAGATAGGCGGGCCTTAGAGAAATGAATTCTGTGTAGTACTTTAAATTATATAAGGCTCAGACGAGCACATATTGTACCAGCACGTATTCTGTCCGATGCAGCGGCCCACGTGATCATCAGTTCCACAAGTTAAATCACCTTGTTGGTGAACAAGATCAGTGGAGAACATCCAGAGCTGACAGGAAGGCTACACACTTTACATTTGTGCTGAGCAGGAACGCATCTCGAAACAACAGCAGAAGACCAAGTTTATTTTTAGTTCTTTCAGGAATCTAAAAGACTACAGAGGACACAAGGTCACCCAAACCTGACAGCTCAAGACTGTAATAATGGAGTTTGAGCTCTTTTTCAGGTGAGGGGGGGTGTGATTTAATGATGATTGACTGGACTGACTATACGCCCTCACACACGTCCCCTAATCACAGAGAAGTCTGTCACCTACGGCCCACAAGTCTGCACTTATAGCGCAGGAGGGGGAGTGTGGAGCAGGAAGAAGCTGCATAAAGCTTATTAGCACTATTGCTAGGCTAACTATCTAGTAACTAATTTGCAGATGAAAAAAGACTTTTATACAAACATTGTGATGACAAATTGACTGTGGAAATGAGAGGAAACATCTGGAATGTCAACATTTACCTCGGACAAGTTGTTAAATTGTAAAATAAATGTTCATTATTTAGGTTTAGCATCAACTGCTAATACAACTGCTGTGCGCTCTCTCTC
The DNA here is from genome assembly GCA_013621035.1 of Clarias magur. NCBI lineage: Eukaryota > Metazoa > Chordata > Actinopteri > Siluriformes > Clariidae > Clarias > Clarias magur. The sequence goes on from QNUK01000774.1 coordinate 15,182, forward strand.
TCTCTCTCTCTCTCTCTGTGTGTGTGTGTGTGTGTATGTGTGTGTGTGTGTGTGTGTGTGTGTGTATGTGTGATTCAGAGCCAGCTGCTCTATAAGACACTATAATTAGTGGCACTGATCTCAGCCCATCGACGCTAACACGCTAACACGCTGTCTTACACCCTCAGGGCTAAACGATAAAGACCCAGACGGAGAGAGAGAGAGAGAGATTCCAGCAGAGTTTATACAATGTGTATAAATATGAACAGATGAATCAAGTCACATCAAGACGGAGAATTACAGAGTGGAGAAATCTACAGGGAGTGAAATAATTTTCAATAAAAATGGACTATGTGATAATACTCAATTAATTGAATCTACAAGAAATAAGAGAAAATAATACTACCAAAAATATTTAATGAATATGTTAAGTATTATGTAAATGTAATTTATGTCTTATTATTTTAAACATTTAATGAGAAAATTGTTTATCTGTTATTTATTGCAAAGGTTAGTGTTTAGTTTTATACGCAGTGTACTAAATTTAAATGTAATAATTTTTCTTTTTCTTATCAAACCTTTCTGAGTATATTTGTTTAAAAATTATTATTTTTGTTTGTGATAAAATACTAATAAATTGTTATAATTGTTTAAAAAATAATGATAAAGAATACTTATTTTTTTCATGAAACATCTTGACAGTTTTGTAGTTTTATATATACAGTCTACTGTATACTTATGCAAAAGTTTAGGCACCCCTTGACAAATAACAGATTTTGGTGATTTTTTTAAATGAAAAGATGTTAAACACGGACTCTCTTGGAAATGGAAAAAATGCACAATATTTTCAGCAAAAATTGGTACGTAGTTTCTTTTTGTCATAAATTGAAAAAAAAAAATGATTGTGGCACTGTGCAAAAGTTTGGGCACCCTACATAATCAGTACTCAGTAGCGCCTCCTCTGGCAGATCTCACAGCTTGCAGACGCTTTTTATAGCCGTTTAAAGTCTTTCAGTTCTTGTACTTGGGATTTTCTCCCATTCTTCCTTACAAAAAGCTCCTAGTTCTGTAATATTCATTGATCGTGTTGAATGCACAGCTCTTTTAAGATCTACACACAAATGTTTAAATCAGGGGACTGTGATGGCCGTTCCAACACCTTCAGCTTGCGTCTCTTGAGGTTTTCCATAGTGGATTTCGAGGTGTGTTTAGGATCATTGTCCTGTTGTAGAAGTCGTCCTCTTTCCAGCTTCAGCTTTTTTTTTACAGATGGTGTGATGTTTTCTTCCAGAATTTGCTGGTATTTAGTGGAATCCATTCTTCCCTCCACACGTGCAATGTTTCCTGTGCCACTGGCTGCAACACAACCCCAAAGCGTGATAGATCCGCCCCCATGATTAATAGTTAACAAGGTGTTCTTTTCATGAAATGCTGCTCGTTTTTTTCTCCAAACATGCCTTTACTGATTGTGGCCAAAGAGTTCTACTTTAACTTCATCAGTCCACAGCACTTGTTTCCAAAACGCATCAGGCTTCTGTAGATGTTCTGTTACAGACTTCTGACATTGGAGTTATGATGGGGACGCAGGTCAGGTTTTCTTCTGCTGACTCTTCCATGAAGGCTTTGTGGAACGGTGCACCACCACTCCTGAGTCTGCTGAATCTTCCTGCAGGTTTCAGGCTTCCATAGTGAAAAAAACTCCAGATAATGTACAGCTTTGCCGATGCAGTGTGTATCCTCCATGTCCTCTGGTTTACAGAGTTGTTCAGATGATAATCCGAGCTGGAGACACGGGACCCTGTTACCTGCAGCCTAACCACCGCCTCGGCTCTCTGAACCTCTCTGGCTGATTAATAGATGCTGTTCTGTAACGTGTCTAATTAAACACTAATAGCGGCCTTGTGGTTCGCCTCCAAAGCCTGGCATTAAACAGAAACCACTCCACCCGTCTCGTGTCTACGAACCTTCCATCACATCAAGAGAAACATCACGGAAGAAGTAAACTAAGTGACGTGTGTTATTGTGTTACAGGAAAGCAGTGTGATGGAGCAGAATTACTGTTTCATTCCTTTTTTTAACACAAAAATTAGGGTTATAGTTTGACGTTCATGTTGTCACCTACTTTATAGCATCTACAAACACTCGTTCCTTCACTAGCCAGCGCTTTATTCCCTGATTTAAGCACAAAGTTTCACAAAGTCGCAACACTGCAGACTCCTTCTAAGCATGCTACATAAACATGTACTTACAGAAGGTCGTATCATATCACTGGTTATACACATTTCTTCTGTACACATCCCTGTGAATGAGCTGTTGCTATGGAAACGATAATGTATTAGAGATTTAATTTAATTTTTAAAATTTATATTAGCATTAATATAATGCTGCACTACTGTCCGAGCTGCTGTTTTAGAAACTTTATCAACATCTGACGACCAAACAGGATCCAGAACTCCAACGTGCTGGAAGGTAAACCAGTTAACCAACACTAACATGAAATCAGTTGCACACGCTTTCACACTTATGGCCAATTAGCAGAGACGTGGTTACTGTCAACAGTTTGGAAACATCCTGGCTGATCCACAGTATTTGAAGTAAAGAGATTTTATTTAGAGATTTACTGGTCAGATTTAATTTTGTTTATTTAACCTGTAGGCAGAGGGAGTAGATAAAGGGGTGTTTCAGTAATCAGTATTTAAACCCAGATTTCGGCTATTTGGAGGCATCTAGTGGTCAGATTGGGAATTGCAGCAAAACGGCCATACGTGATTAGATTGAGAGTGTTAATATGGTTCAGGGGCAACACGTTATTTAACCCTAACTGATACTGAGGAGCTGTTTTATAGTGCACGTAAAAGCATTTCCACACTAACCAAGTGAAGAGAATGCAAGGGATTGGGACTAAACGTAAGAAAACCACTGAGGCGAATCAGAAAGAAAGGCTTCAGTTTGCTGGAGAGCATAAAGATGGACTGTGGAGTGATGGAAGAACGTCATGTGGTGTGATGTGTCCAAATGTACCCTGTTCCAGAGAGATGGGCCATCAGGGTAAGAAGAGATGTGGATGAAGCGACGCACCCATCATGCTTAGTGTCCACTGGACAAGCCTCCATAAATGAGCAGATGACGACCTGAATGTCCTGAAGGACCAGGTTGTCACATTTCTGGAGTTTTTCTTCTTACCTGATGGCACGGCCATGTCCTAAGATGTCGATGCCAGGATTAAATTGGGATCAAATTGTGACAGAGTGACTCAGGGAGCGTGAGACATAACTTCCACACATGGATCGGCCACCACAGAGTCCAGACCTTCAGCCCCTGTGAATCTTTGGGATGTGCTGGAGAAGGCTTTACGCAGCGGCCTGACTCGCCCATCAGCAATACAAGATCTTGGATAAAAAAATAATGTGACTCTGGAGGTCCTATGAAATAATGTGTGTGTGAGTGTGTAAAAACCCTCCTTTACTCTTGTGTATTTCCTGCACTGACCACCAACCTCCAGCAGAGGGAGACATTTACCTAAAGGTGAAAGCTATTTATTTTAAACCTATAAGATGCAATATCAGACTTACTAAATGTGTATAGAGGTGTTTAGAAAAGCTTGGAGACAGGTCAGAGGTCAGTGAACTTGTGGCAAATTCAAGCTTTCCTCAGCACGACAGGTTTTTGATTGACTTTTTTAAAATTAAAATAAAGATTTCAGTGTGAGGCGGTCAGTAGTTATTAAAAGAAAAGAAGTCTTTACGTCTTTAAACTGTCCTACTGTATCTCCTGTACATACTGCGTTCCTAACCGACAGCAATAAAGCAGCACTTCATGCTCAGATCACACGAGAGAGACGGGTTATACAGTACCAGGGTTTATATAAGTGACGAGGACTCCAGAGGAGCTGATTAGTCGACCCATAGGGACAGAAATGATGAAGGCCCCCGGGGGATTCGGTCAACCAAATCTTTGGCACCTTTTATGCACATACAGAAGACTTGCAGAAGTAATTATTTTTTAGATTAATCACAGGGATTTATCGTAACACCGTGTTGTACATTAACACACTACTTAATTGATTTCAAAATTATTGGCACCTTACAATTAATATTTGATGAAACTTTCCTGTGAAGACAATAACATCGTTGAGTTTTTCTTTTTTAATATGAGGCCTTCCTGATTACAGATTACTATTTTTTTTATTATGGATGATTTTCCTCAATTTTTTTTTGTATGTCCCTTCAAGGACCTGTGCAGGGCACCATCAGTTTTCTCTAAAGACATGAAATGACTGATGAAAAGATTTGTCATCAAAATAAATAAAATAAAGAGCACCAAATGATGGAAATGTTAGTTCATTTGAATTCGCCCCAAGTATTCTTCTTAGTGTCCGAAATATGACGCCATATAAAGTGAAGGTACAACATTTCTTTACAAGAATAAATGTTTGATTGGAATAAATTTCATTTCTGCAATCATTTTCTTAATGGGTGCCAATAATTTTGGCGATGAACAGATTTGTTTTGACACTTTCACTGTGTGAAGATTTTGCATTCTAATCGGAATCTAATGTAAACTCTTAACACTTGCTTTGTCCCTTTAAAGGTTCTATGTAGAACCCTAGAACAGAATCGTTTCCAGGTTCTGAGTGTAAAATTCACAAATTAAACACAAACTACAACAAGTTTCAAGAACAGAAACAAACCACAGCTAAGAATGGTAAAGCTGAAGTCGGTCGGAATGTAAAACACACCGTGAGATCAGGTGTGAAAGGAGGGCGCTTCATGACGTCGGTATTTTTCACAAAGCTAGCATCTCCTACGAACCCAAAGAACCCTTGAAGAACTTGAAATGAAATGGCATACGGTGTGTAAATCATCGTGCAATCAACATCATTTGTACATAACAGTTTTCTAAATCTGCATTGTAAGTCTTAAAAAATAAGTACAGAAATAACTGTGTAATGTTTTTCAAGCCCGAGCCGGACAGAAGGAGTCGTTCCACCTGGTAGAAGAGGAGGAGTTGGACAGAGAGCAGCGTCTCCACAGATGGCCAGCGATGACTCTCGTCTGACTCGAATATGAGCAACGTGGTGTTAATTAGCACAATTAACGTGCTAAACTCTTCTTCTCAGAAACCACACAAGAGTCACTGAAGTCTGGCAGGTTCGGCGAAAACACACCTCGGTTTATATCTGATAGTGAAGCTGAGACACTTTGATTTATTTATTTAGTTCAGTTGTTGAACATGTGAGCTCTACTGCTGAAGAACACAGCACATGATAAACAGCGTCCGCTGTGAGCAATCCTCACGAGGTCCGTCTCGATCGTCCGGTCACACAGTGTTTACTCTGTTTATTTCTAATGGTAGCCCTTGTCAGTTTTGTTTTTAGATTATTTGAAGACAGTTTCACTTCAGCGTTTTGGAACGCTAGATTCTGATCAGTCAGTTAATTTTCAAGTACTTAATATATCATGGCTTTGATAGTAGCAGCTCGTTCACATGTACTTGTATAGTTGATGCTCCGCATCCATATAGAGTTTACCTTGTACAGGGTTTCGGGAGGCCTGGAGCCTATCCCAGAGGCATGCTTCACCCTGGACGGGGTGCCAATACTTCACAGGGAACACGTGCTAGTGATGGGAAGTCTGAATCATTTTAGTGACTCGGTTCGGAACAAAATGAACGAATCTTTTTTGAGTCATTTAGTTCAGTTCGTTCTTTTGATCAGAAATAAAATAAAATGTTACATTTTCAATAAACAGACCCCCAACACGTCCGTATACACACATGTTGGCTATAGTTCCAGGAATGAAAATATTACAGTGCAGCTAAGGACATATTATGAACAGAATGAGCAGCTCACCACCAGATCTTCTGATCCGAGTCGTGCATTCTTTTGAATCTATCGCACTTCAAAGCGTCTATGGGAGTCACGTGACAAAAGAACGAACGACTCGGACTAGAAGCTTCGTTAAGGACCGTTCACTTCTGTTTCCTGTACATAACCTGCGGAGGGTTTGCGATGATTTGTGCATGCGCACAAAGTGTTTGTCTTTTTGACAAGATGAAAGTTTTCATGGGACATTAAATGGATACAAACCTTCTGTAATAAAAGGAACAAAACACTAGACAAGATGCTGTTTGGTGGAAGATAACTATGTTTAGTGAAGTAACAGTAACTGCGCTTCCTTATGCCAACCTGTCGTTAATGATTTTCCTACATCAGCACGACACACGCTGCATCATTCCTGTAGTTAAGGTTTAATAAATGCATATTTTTATGGAACGTACAGTAAAGTGTCCCATGTTCCTCTGACACTTGGACCTCCTGTGGAAATATACAGCTGTGTGCGTTTCCTTTTTTGGGGACTTTAAACTGTGGTTAATCATCGCCTCGGTGATGGAAGGAGAATCTGCGAAGGCCGAGCTTTCATAGAGAAATGCATTAAACCCGTAACTTGATTAGACGAGTCGTAATCGAATCACTCGAGCCCATGATCGTTTGCTTTGCGTCACCGATTAGACACAATTTCCTGGAGAGTTAAAGCGAGGCTTAGAGAATCTCTACTGAACGAGATTAGACTCTAAACGTTAAATAGAAGGAGGTTAGAGAGAGAGAGAGAGAGAGAGTGGGGGGGGGGATTGAGAGATTGAGAGAAATGATTATAAGAAGCAGGTGCAAAATCAATCGAAGGGAACGACCGTCGGACGCATTGCTCCTGAGAGCGCTAGCCTGGACAAAATATTTAACTTTCATTTTTTTTTGCTCTTGTTGCTGTGCCACTTAACTTGTGTAACTCTTATAAACTAAACCTTATTTGTTAAATCATTTTAAACCCATTTCAGTCAGCAGATATGAAATTTTTACTATGAATTTGATTAATAATAAATAAATAAATAAATAAATAAGCACACAATATATTGGAAATGGGAGGGGGGAAAAGAAAAAAAAAAACATCACAATTCTTTTGTGTTACAATTCGTGTATCGCCGCGCATACTTCCAGAATTGATTTTTAAAATAAATTCTTATTTAAAATTCTTTAAAAGTGGTAAAATGTTGCAGTTCCTCTATGATCATACAGGTGGCGCTCTAACCTATTCACACATTGGCAGGCAGGACAGCATCCTGTGTGGTGGGAGGGAATTATTTGCTTATTATTGCTTATCGATTACAATTGTGAATCTGAAAAAAAATATTCAGGATACTAAAAGAATCACAAAATAAATGAAATCAACATTTAGTTATCGTGATAATATCGTATCGGGAGGCCCGTGGTGATTCCCATTCCTGGTTAATCAGCTTCAGATAATTCAGAGGATGCAACTTCCTGTTGAACATGTGACTTGTGCAGTCTTCCAAGTTTCACAGGGGTGGACAGGTTCAGGTTCCCAGGGTTGTGTGGAGAAATTAAAACAGGAAATATTTCATAATGCGTAGTGAACGAGTCATTAATGGGATCAAATATGGGGTTTTCACTTGATTCACGGATTAATGCAAAGATATTTAATGATTATGTTTTGTGCATTATAGTAAGAAAAAAAAACAACGTGTTTTTTACATGTAGATCTGTCCTCTACCTCTTAGAACCGAAAAATGTTTTACATTAAATGTACCTGTGACTAGATGAAAAGCTCAGGGTCTTAATTAATAAATGAAGAATTGTTGTAAGTTGTGTAAGAGGAACATCACACACACACTCGACATGTTATTATAGAAAATTACTAAATGTTGCACTGGGAATTAGGAATTATTTTGCAACGATTGTATCATATTTAACTATTATTATTATTATTATTTTTATATTGTTTTGTCATGCAGTAAAATATGATTTTTATAAGAAAGCACTTAAATGAAGAAAACCAAACTTTACAAAATTATAAAGTTTGATTTTAAGTTAAGTTTTTAGGTACAATTAAATATAATAACAAATACTAAATAAATAAGTAAGATTGTTGCTCTTACTGTACATACTGTAATGTGTTCTTCTGTAATGGAAACCATTATCTCGATCCCATTTCGAAAAGCTTCAGCACCTGCACTGGACAGAAGCTAACTAGCTATTTTGTTAATTACTTAAGAAATAACACATTATCTTAACGTCCTGGACAGAACATGGCAGTAAAGCGCTGAAACGCAGTGTGAAAAGTTTGGCATCTGTTTGTAATTCCATATTCCTCGCGCTCGTCTCGTAAATATCTCGGCTCATAAACAACAGCCGTATGTACTTTCCTTCCTCGCAGTTGTATGAGAATATTACCCATAATGCAATGCAATTGCACGGGTCATTACACTTTTTTTTCCCTGATGGTCTTTAATTCAAATCAAATCTGCTGCCTTTTCATAAAGACACAATTACAGTGTGACGGTAGAAGATCGAGCCGCAGCTAAAAGTAGCAGGCTAATTAAGATTGACCTTTTGCTAACACGTTGAAAAAAAAGGACCCCGTGATTAGCGCTTTTATTCCCTTTCACATGTTCAATGACACCCTCTTATCCCTCATGTTTCTCTTTTTGTATCAGACGGAGCAATTATCTGCTGTTCCATTAGGCGGGAACGTCCCTTTAATTCACTCTCTGCCGGATCGTGCGCTCGGTGCGTCCATGCGTTTTGTTCTCATCACGTACAGAGAGAAAGGACAAGGAGAGAGAGAGCGAGAGAAAGAGGGAGAGAGATGGACCTGAGAAATCATCAGATCATCAGCAACATCTGAAGTGCTACATCACCTCCACCCACCTACTCAGCGATGCACAGAGCGCTAATGCATTAGCACCATACGCGGCTACGCCTGGCTTTCAGGAGAAAATGTTCCGCTAATGCTCTGCAGATTTACATTATTATAATTAGGACTTGCTGGTCGGGGATAATGAGAGGGTCTGACGATCGTTAAGGACTTCTTTTTAGAGATTTTTTTTTTTTATATAATGAAGTGCAGGAGACGAGTGTAGAGCTCTACTTTTCTGAAAATGGTGACAGACGTGTAAAAAATAAAAGAAACGAGGGCTTACTTGTTTTACTTGTTTACTTACTGTTACAAAGAACATGCAGATGATTAAAAAAACAATCAGGACTGTTTTATGTATAGCACAAACTTCAGCTTCTCAGTTAAAAGTTTTTACTTTTTGTTATGTAACAAATTCTTTGAAATGAGTTTCATTGTTCTTTTAAAATACACAACACGTTTGTTGAATTTGGAACAATCTTGGAACATCATTTTAGGAAGTTTTTTTAAAGAAGTGTGACAATGTACATGTGTGTTAGAGTTCTTCAGCAAACCTTTTATCGTTTTTAACAAAAATATTTATTTAATTCGTTTCCAGATCCTATACTGTACCTTAGCAGGTAGTTCAGCGTTCGCCACGTGCACCTTCCCACTAAAGGTTCTATACGAAGTTCCATGTTGCTGTTGCCATGGCACAATAAATAAAAGTACAGCTACTACCTTTGTTACTAAAAGTTAAAAGTGTTTTGCAAGAAAAAAATCAAATTACATCATACACCAGGTCATTCGCTCAGTTTTAGAATATTTCTCTTTGATGCCTCGTCTCTCTTTTGCTGCTCATCAACACCAAACACGCCGTCTTGTCCCTGGAGGTGAAGGTGAGTAGCTCAACGGCTCCGCTCGGGTTCTCCTCGCCTGTCCGGGCTTGCCTGAGTGCTCTACATCTTCACGTCTCATGCTCACAGGGGCCTCATCCACGTTTAAAGTGCAGTAATTAAGCAGTGCCACGCAGCTGGGGCTCCGGCGGCCATGTTAGATCCCACTTCCAATTATAATTGTTATTATTCTTATCAGATCATTTTAAATTCCCTGGGAGAAGTTCTCTCTCTCTCTCTCTCTCTCTCTCTGTCTCTGTTGCCGTGGGCTAGCATGGGAATGGAGCGTGAGTGAAGTGAAGTGGAAGTGCGCTGAAGATGAGCACTGGTCCCTCGCTTCACACTTTCTTTAAAGCTTCATGCCTTGAAGCGAGTGATGCAGCCATTGCGTGCCGTGTTTGCTTTCTCTCTCAGGTGGTCGCGTCTCATTTGGACTTCTGGCAGGCATGGGAATAGATTTTACCATGCCAATGATCGCGTGATTGAAGCTTTATGTCTTACACCAAGTGAAGCATGAGATCTCTGTGCCCAATACACCTGATAGCTAATAATTACCCCTCAGCGGTAGGCGGGCTGCGTCTCATTTCAGGCATCTCACACCTGATAAAACGTATACTATCAGGAATCACCCGGTGTCCCACTAGGTTCTCTCTTAGGCCCCTTTACTTTTCCCAATAGCTATACATATGCAGTATATACATATTGTGTAGAGGGTCCACTCTCATTCATAGCAAGTAAATATTATTATTAATGTTTAATGTTTTTCTTGACACATGCATTGCGTCCAGCTTTTAGGGTCGTGTCTCATTACACATTCAACAAAAAGGCAACCATGAAGAAATGTACACGGGTTGTGTCCCATTCCACACAGCGTTGCCGTAGTTTTAATCGGACTGTATTCATCATTCATCATTATCCCTTACATGAGCGATAGACACAAAGGTCCTGGGTGGTGTTTCATAACATTTAGTGCAGAAGTGTATCTGTCCTTCTTTACTCAACTTGTTTGTTGATTTGTGTAAAGTTTGAGTGGTGAATATGAACTGACCGGGCTGTACAGAGGAAAAGATGTTCATTTCACAAGTTCAGGCTGAATACCAGAGACAAAGTTTATATCCTTCACTCCATCATCATGCGTACGGAAAAACGGATTTATTTATCATTTATTTTTAATTCTGTATTTTTCGTCTGTAAAAAAACAAAAAGTAGACTTTGGCTTCACCGTCCTTAACACATGAAAGGAAATATATAAATTAAGTTTGTCCAGCTGTCCTCTCTACACCTCCGTGCGTGGGAGAACGAGAGGATTTTCTGCCTTTTCTCTAGTTTCATGACTTTTTTTGTCCCTATTGTTCGTCGTCCTCCGGGGTTTAACACGTCCAGCGGGAGATGTTCCGTGTAGGAGGAATCCTGTGACTCATTAACTCCATGATTAAAAGTTATTGCGTGAAAGTTCCCTCAGCACGGATTACTGCGAGCGAGAACTTCTCGTTTTAGATCCATTATAAATCCTACACCTTGGAGAGTTCAGAGTTTCAGAGTTGTGAGCCTTTTAAAGGCATGAAAACACTCTGCAACCGAACACTTAAGAGTTCCTCAAAGGGACATAAAGGAAAAACACGTAAATATATAGTCATATTGCTTGCATAAAACGTAAGTTCTTTACGTTACAAAGCTTGTGTTAAGTTGCTTCATGAACGCTCACAAGCCCCGCCTTGTTTTTTTGGGCATCCAGTTACTGCTTGGCTACTTTCATTACCTCGTTCCCGGACTTTTTGGGCAACCGACCCGGAGCCGTGTTTTCTTATGTCCTAGATTGTTGGAAAATTGGTCTTTGAGAGCTTCATGTTAAAATCATGTGTAGAGATGCAATCTGTCTTTAGATGAATATTTGTGAAGTTAAAATCTGCAACATGAGTAAAAGTAACGGACAGATTGTGAGTGTGTCTCACGCTCCTACTGTAATGTTTCTCGGCTCATGAGGTGGAACCACATCCACGGTGTAGCACCTGTCACTATATATAATGGTAGTGCACCGAACACGTTTCACGTTCACGTTTAAACCCAGCTATGGGAGCCGGGAGAAATTCTGGGGAAGTAAACACAGTTTAATGAAGCCCTTCTCATGGACACGGACTGCTCTCCTGTTAGCCTGTAATTCCCCCCTGCAGTGTGTTAATGCATGTGTCACCTCGTCTTTCCCACAAAACCATGCAAAATGCAAGTAGAAAATAACGATCTAGAGCTGAGGATGATAAAAGATGCAACGTGCACAGAATTAAACATCAACGTGCTGAACGTGCTGCTCGATGATTTAAAGTCCAGACTCACAAGACGTTACGTGTGTGTGTGGAGTTTGCATGTTCTCCCTGTGCTTGGTGGGATCCCTCTGGATACTCTGGTTTCCTCCCACAGTCCAAAGATATGCAGAGTAGGCTACTTGGCTAAGGGGCCTGGAGCCTATCCTATTAGAAACTCACACACACACACACACACACACACACACACACACACACACACACACACACACACTACGGCAAATTTGGGGATGTCAGTTTTCCAGTCTTGTCCAGTCCAGTCTTTGGACTGTGGGAGGAAACTGCAGTACCCGGAGGAAACCCACCAAGCACGGGGAGAACATGCAAACTCAATGCGCACAGAGACGGGAATCGAACCCGAACCCTGGAGGTGCAAGCCGACAGGGATAACCACTTATATCATATATCATATTATCTCGTATCATATCATATTGTATAAAACTGCATAGTAATTCATATAAATCAATACCAGTTATAAGCTTTGTTTAATCATCCCATGAGTTCACTTAAATATTGAGCAATTTCAATATTGTCCTTATGCAATCATTTAAAATAAATAAAAGTAAAATACAGCCTGTTTGGCCAATTTAGCACATTCCCCCGCAGCGACTGTTTACACGGCACTGTGAAGTGACCTGTCCGTGAGGAAGGTGCTGGATAGCTATAAATAATCGTGATTTTTTAATTATCATTATTATTATGGGCCTGTTAATATATGTATCATGCAGACCATCACAGGTGTGTCCTCATTCCTGATGGTTTTGTAAAAATGTAATGTCAGCTGAGTATTGACCTCTGAGCTCTGCACCCTTCAGGTGAATTTTACGCACATTCTCCTGTATGACTCAAACTCGACCCAGAGCTAAATTTCACTTTAGCTCCAACGCACGAGCTCCAACGTCTCACTTTCTGGCCACGTGTCGTTGTCCCGCTCCACGCGGCAACGTCCTGTTTACAGCACGATGTCTCACACTTCGAGTCCCCACTCTGACCTGAGCGAGGAAGGGAAAGCCGTTAACCAGGGTCATTACTCCGCGTGTCAGATGCATCTTCGTTACGAGCTGATTGCCGTTGCTATAGTTGCTACAGTGGATGTGACAGTAATGACTGTATTCTCTGCAGCCATGAAGCTTGGTTTTACGACCTTGATGCGACACGAGGATCCATCAGAGCTGCTCGGTATCTGATGCTTCTGGAAATAAACGCCGCTCAGGCGGTGTTTCAACGTATGAGTATAGTTTTGCATTTTTAAAAAGAGAGGGAAAAAAAACAATGAACCGATTGTTACTACAGTTAGCAAAAGTCATCCGGTGGAAGATCTGATTGTTTGTTGAACAGCGAATGTTTGGTTGCTAGCTAGATCGTTTTAGATTTATAATAAACGCCATACTTAGAGAATGGCGGGACGGCCGACGTCTGGTGTGGGAGTTAAACAGTTCCTGGGTTTTTCGACAAGTGAAACTCAGAAACTCAAACACGGTCAGTGTGCAGACTGCAATTACATGGATGGGCGTGTCTTTAGGAACATATTAACCACTTGTACGTCAACAAGTAGGCCTGGTATTATTATTGCACTTTGCTAAGTTAGCATACCTATTAATTCCATCTTCTTGTCCTCATATATGGACTCCAAGACACGCCTACATTCAGTTCTGTGGCCCGACACACTCACCATCTAGTTTTTCCATATTTGGCCTTAATGCAATCACTTGCCAAACACACATTTTGCAGTGATCCACTGTAACACTCTAGCTAACATTAGCTACCTAGAAACTGGGCCTTGTTTCTTCTCTGAACACACACCTCCCATCTTCTTCGGATTGATGTCTATTGGCTCGCGTTTCTGTTTCTGAGATTCGTGATTTGCCCTATAAGTAACTTTAAGTTAAATGTGAAAATACTAACTCATTTAAATAAAATAACAATAATAATAATAAGATTCACCCCTCGACTCAAAGCTCACCTGTGATCAGGATTAAATCAGAGATTAGCATCATCTCGCATCGCTACCTTTGTCTGTGTTAACGACCCATTTACCGTCCGCGATGTCATGGAAAGAGCAGGCGAGGCTAAAGTCTGCTCTTAAATACCGACTTTTTACGTGTGGAGTAACCATGGAGACTAGAGTGGTGCTGGAGCGCACGTCATTTACACACACACACACACACACACATGCACTGATGATGAATGGAGCAAACCCTCTTGCCTTATCGCAGACACCTGTCCCTCTCTCTCTCTCTGTAGTTTAACAGATGCTGCCTCTTTCACTCTCAGTTGATTCTGCAGATCACAGATCATCTCCCGTTATGTGTGTGTGTGTGTGTGTTATTAAATCTTCACACACTGCCTGCTCATGAACAGACTGAACAGGTTCTGAGGTTCTGACAAACTGAGGTTCTGCTTCTGATTCTTCTTCACTTCTCTAAGAGACCGAGCTGTGAATAAATGATTATATACATAAACTAGAAAAAGACTTTTGCCGTGGAGTGGTATCACAGCTACAACGTCTACTAGCACATGTTACTTGCTAGCTAACATTGTTAGTTAGTTACTAGTTGGCTAAATGACAATATATACTAGCTCTAACATCTACAGTATAGCACTAGTTCGCTAGAAAAATAGCATCCTGTAACTTCTAGATATAGATAAATATATATTTAAAAAATGCTTGCTATACTAGATACACTGTAGATTGATATAACAGCTTTAACTTTTTAATTAGCCTTGGTTTATGCGACGTAAGACCAAACAGAACCCGCTCGCTAGCGTTAGTTGGCTAAGACATGATAGATAGCACGTGCTACTTGCTAGCTAGCATTGTTTTTCTTTATATCTGTAGACATAAACATAGCTAGAGCCATAGATCTATAAAGAGCCCCAGTCACTTGCTTGCTAGCACTAGTTTGCTAAATGCAAAGATAAATTTAATAAAAGTAAATTTGTAAAAAGTTGATACAAATGATTTTTAACACAATATTGTGATATGGTTGAGCAAGAAAATATTTTAAATGGCCATATTGTGAACAGAGCATCATTATAGATGAATACTGAAGCGTGTGTGTGTGTGTGTGTGTGTTTTGCAGTCAGACCGCCTGCCTAGGAGCAGGTTTTAATCTCTGCTGTCGTTCACGTCTCTATAATCACATGAGATGGGACGATGTCGTCTCCTGGACCTCCTGCGGTTTCCGTGTCTTTGTGTGTGTGTGTGTGTGTGTGATATAAAGACCCCTGGGTGAGAAGCAGACCCCCAGGTGAGCACTTTCACATTCAGAGGTCCTCGCTAATGGACGCGGCAGTGTGCAGAGACACACACTTCACGTCCTGTCGCTCTTTCTGTTCCTTTTCGCCGCTCTCAGCGCGCGGCTGTTTAACACACACAGCATGTGGCCTTCTCGAATATACGACGTGCATCATCTACAGCAGTGTGTGTTTATTATAAAAGTCTGTAGATGCACGATCACATGACCAACATCGGAATCCATACTGAGCTCAAGAGCTTTTATTCCATTATTCAGAAGCTAGCGGTTTGTCCAATCATATTTCTCAAGTTCTTCATTAGTTACTTATTAATTACTGACTTTTTAACACACAGTATCAGCAGAGTTCAGTTACTGAATTTCTGGTATTTCACTTATAGATCTCGTTTCAAACTTTTAAAAAACTCTTTGATTTTATTGAGATATTTCAGGTGTTCACAAGTTCACGACTCAGATGAGAGTTCTCAAAAAGGATTCATGTTCATATCCAGTTAGACGTACAATCGACACAGTTATTAACCGTAGCAGATTTTGAAGATTTATACATTCTTACCTTATTTAACAAACTTCAGTCACTGTGTTAAAAGCAGGGTGAGGATAAGCCTCAGAAGGTCATCGCTGAAAGGGCCGGCTGTTCACAGAAGGTGCTTGATCAAAGCATATTCAGGAAAAGTTGACTTGAAGGGAAGAAAGACATGCTGCTACCACAGGGATGAGCACAGCCTTAAGTATATTGTCTGGCAAAGATGATTCAAGAACTTGGGAAAGCTTCACAAGGTTGGCGTGAGGCTGCGGTCAGTGCATCAGGAGCTACGATGCACAGCCTCTTCAGGAAATGGACTACAACTGCTGCAATACTAGTATCAAGCCACTCCTGACCTGGAGACAATGTCAGACGTGTTTTATTTGGACTAAGAGGAAAAAGAACTGAACCAAGCTCCCAGAGTCTGGAGGAAGAGTGGCAGCAGTGCCACAGGATGATCGCCGTCACTCCATGCTCTATTGATGCAGAAATTCCTACTAAAGGAGTCCTGGCCGAGTACCGAGTGCACAACTGAACACGATTTCAGTCTGGGTCAGGGGTTTTCCCTGTTGGGCCCCTGCGCAAGGCCCTTAACCCTCAACTGCTTAGATGTATAATGAGATAAAAAGATGTACGTTGCTCTGGATAAGGGCGTCAGCCAAATGCCTAAATGTAAATGATTTTCAAAGTAAAGCCTTTATTTTGTCACATATACATTACAGCACAGTGAAATTCCTTCTTCACATATCCCAGCGTAACCGGGGTCAGAGCGCAGGGTCAAGCCATGATACAGGACAGCGCCCCTGGAGCAGTTGAGGTTAAGGGCCTCGCTCAAGGGCCCAACAATGGCAACCTGGGAATCGAACCGCCAATCTTCCGACCAATAACTCAGTGCATTAGACCTCTGAGACACCACTGCCCTAATGGATCAGTATTGATCTTCAGAAGTATTCTAAAATTCTGAGGTATTGGATTTTGACGAGTTGTAAGCTGTAATAGAAATAAAAAAAAATACAAAAAATAAAATAATAAATGCTAGGAATACTTCGCTTCACATTTAATGAATCTAGACTATATGAGAGTTTATGCCCCTCCACCCCCCCCCCCCCTTCCAACCCAAAACACCTCAAGGGTCCGCTATTTGTAAAACTGTATATTTTTATAATGAATGTACTTTTCATTATATTTTTTTACTTTATGCTTTTATAAACATGCTCACACACACACACACAAACATAAATGCAGGGACTCGTTTATTTTCATGAGAACATTGATGTAGGTCAGGACTTTACAGAACATCCTGTCTCAGTAAGATGTCTCGGTTAGATCACAGCTCGGCGCTGGTCACTAACGTTTTCCAAGTTTGTGTCTTAAAGGCACTTTGATCTTTTACACAATTTCAGATTTTTGTAAAAAAAAAAAAAGAAAAGAAAAGAAAAACTTCAGGTAGTAAAGACCAGAACTCATAATTAACATCTAATCCATTCACAGGCTTACAGTGAAGTTAAGAGTTTATACACAAATAATAAACATATGATAAAAAAAAACAGGAACTGAACACAACACCACTACACCGACAGGAAAATCTGAAATATTCAAAATGATTATTTACATATTTATGAGAAATAAACAGCAGTGCTCAATGTCAGTGCCATCGAAACAGTTTGGGTCAGAAATAAATAGATAAAAATAAAATAAAATAAAATAGGTAATCTCCCAGTGTTACTACACAATAACACACGGCACTGTGATAACAGGTTGGTTAGAAATTATGTCATGAAACTGTTTTTCTCTTCAGTGCTTTTCCTGCTTATATAAAAAAAATTATCAAGAAGTATACAATATCAGAGGCATGATAAAGAAAGAAACGTGTGAACTGTATTTATACTTGTGTATGCGTGTGTGTGTGAGTAGGAAAAAACCTCGCTGAATGTTCTGTGGTTGCTTTAGATTAAGAAAGGTTTAGAAATAAAGATACACCTGACAAAAAAGAGAGAGAAGACACTGTAAAATATAAAACATCACGTCACCAAGAGGAAAAAACTCTCGAACGCATCGTTATAAGTGTGTTACAAACATGATAAGTGCATGAGGCCATACAAGCAGAGAAAAATTAAGACCCTCAAACACACACACACACACACACACACACACATACACACACATACACACACATACACACACATACACACACATACACACACATACACACACATACACACACATACACACACACACACATACACACGCACACCACTAAAAGAACTGTGGAAAAGTCTTTGACCCCAATTTCTTCATATTTTGCTTCCAAAGCTCCAGACCTTATTGTAAGTTTAATGCAGTCTTGAGGAACAGTTCTCCAGGCTTCCTGAAGGCTCTCATGTTCCCTCCAGTCCCTGTACCTGGTCAGGCTCAGAGAAATGCTTTGTGTTTGTTAAGCCACACAGTGATGTATGAATCATTCAAGTATAAAAGAATAATCTAACTGAAGTCCTGAGCCAGTGAGAATCAGGTGCAGATGATGAGAGGCGATTAGTTAACTGCTGATGCTGAGGGGTTGGAACAGACGAGAGGGGAAATGAGGTCGCTGCTGCTGAGGCCGGTACAGAAACAACCAGTTTTTAAATTGTGTCTTTAGGCATGTAAAACCTGATACTATGAACATAACTTACTATGAAGAAATGGGTGTCAATACTTTTGCACAGTACTGTGGATACATATACACACTTATGTGAGTATAAACAGCATGTTAAACACTATATACAAGAGGTTTTATATATCTCTGTACAAAAGTCTGAGTTAAAACCCTGAACATCCAGACAGCCGGCGGCGCTCGGCTTCATCATCATCATCATCATCATCATCATCTGCTTACTGCCAGTTCATTACAAAACTTTTTTTTTTTTTTTTTTACAGGCACACAGGTCGTTAAAATAAACACAAACATGTCTGATAGGTTGATTATTATTATTATTATTATTATTATTATTATTATTATTATTATACTAACATCAGAGCAGATTTTCTTCCCTTTATTTAATTATAATGGTGAAAAAAAGTAGACTGATTAAGGCAGGAAAAATGAAGAATGGCTTTTTTACATTTTGAGAATAAAAATAATAATAATAAAAATTGCTGACAATTTTTGCTTTTAAAATTATGGACAAGAATAAACAGATGGAAAAAATCTCCCAGTTTAAATATATTACACTTTTGCAAATTAATTTCTTACTGAGTTTTCTTAATGACTATAAAACACCTGTCAGTTTGAATGTGTGTGTGTGTGTGTGTGTGTGTGTGTGTGTGTGTGTGTGTTTACCCCGATACCCAGCTGTGTGTGCTGCTTTTGACAGCAGTGTGTGTGAAGCCCTGTTGGCTGGAGGCCGGGTCGAAGTTGAAGTCGAGCGCATCTCCGTCCATCAGCGTGTCGTGCAGCACGCTCTCCACATCACACTCCAGCCGCTCGATCGCCATGTCATCCAGGTCGCTAGGCAACCGCTCCAGGTGGTGGTGGTGGTGGTGGTGGTGGTGATGCGGCAGGACAGGAGCGTGTCTGTGGAAACCGTTGCCGTTGACGATGCAGTAACTGGACGGCACAGAGTCGACGGCTCCTCCTCCTCCTGCTCCTCCTCCCATGTGGGCCAGGTGAGGGTATGGCTTCATGTTGCCATGACGACCGAGATGTCCCTGAGGCAGGAGGGCACACCTGCTCATGGCCACTGGTGTAGAGGTGTGTGTGTGAGAGTGTGTGTGAGTGTGTGTATGTGAGCCTATCACTTTTCCTGCTTGCCCCATGTGCCCTTGAGCACTATAGGGAGGTAAAACTCTCCCTCCTTGTGGCCCTGCAGCCTCCATGGGGGGCAAACCACCTCCTCTGTGTTCCCCATCGTTACTTAGGAGTTCCTTTAAAAGCCCAGTAGGGCAATTAAACTGCCCCATGTAGGGGTTATAATGCACCGGCTTGCTGTCTGACATAGTCTGGATGGTCATGGCGTTGAAGCCGATTCCACTCTGCCACTTGTGGAAGTCCTGGCATGTGCTGTAGGGGGCGTACTGTGTGCTCGGCGTGTCCGGGCTGCTCTTGGGCGAAACCAGGTTAAGATTATCTAACAGGCTCTCCATCATCAGGTTCTTCGAGCCGAAAGAACCCGTCACTTCAGACAGACTCGGCAGTTTGGAGGCTAATTTAGGGGCCTGGTATCCGAGGTGGAGCTCTCCTCCCTCACCGACGTCCTCCTCGGGGAGGAATGGCGAGCGCCGCCCGCTCAGTGTGCTCGCGTCCGAGCTGGCCCTCGTCCGGAACGTTCCCCACGGCTCGAAATCGTCGTTACTGTGAGAGTTGGGACTGCCGAGCCACTTGGAGTAACCGGGGCTGCTTGACCCGCCGTCCATCCCCACCTGCAGAGACACGGGGACACAGTGAGGGGGAGGGGGAGGGTGGGGGTGTCGAACGTTACCGCTCATTAAAATATTAATAATAAATCAGACAATGTTCACTTTCATGTCTTATTTCTCATTAGATTTAATCAGTTTTATTCGTTTTTTTTTTCTTTCTTCAGACTCACCTTCAGACTCTTCATTCTCATGTTTAATTATTATTATTATTTAAAAAATATATTTTTAAAGAAAAAATCACCTGCTTTATTGTCAATCCATTTTTACAGTTTATTGTATACGTATGGATGAATAAAAAACAATATTTAAAAATGTAATATTTTGTTCTATTTACCTTTTAAATAAATCTATAATCAGAAAATAAAACACAATTTAAAAAGATGTTACTGATATCAAATGTTTACATTTTTTGGTAACTTGTGTCATTTTGATCTTAGTTGCATAAAATGCCTTTAAATGAAATCTTTTTGTTACTTTTACTTATTGTTCATTAAATTATTTTAGACATAATATCTAAAATATGTGATTATACATTTTACTCTAATTTGTTTCAGCTTTGTTGGTAAAGTCTTTAGCATTAGCATTATTAGCATTAGCGCTGCTCCCACCTTCTTCTTGGCGGCGCGGCCGCGGCTTTTGGTGAACTTGCTGTTGTTGTCCATAGACGCGGCTCTGCGGCGCGGAGATTTACCGTTCTTTCCTCCTTCGGGGTTCAGCATCCACCAGGAGCTTTTCCCCGTGCCCTCGTTCTGTACACGCACGAATCGGCTGTGCAGAGACAGATTGTGACGGATCGAGTTCTGTAAGAAAAATACAAAGAAATGTGTAAGATTCTTCCACCAGGAGTGTGTGTAAACGATTAACTGTAGTGTTAAAACTGAGACGTGCAGGGGACAGCGCTATATGGAACAAAAAACAAAGATGGATAAATGAAGTAAGCTAATAAAACACTAGCATTCATTGACAGTTACAGTTCTGTGTGTGAGTGTAGATCATCAGATTACCGCCGTGTACGAGGTTATATTAGCATGATCGTTAGTGCGCGGGAAGAAAACTAAAACATTACTAACCACGTGCACTATTCAACAGGAACACTGTGCGCGCGCGCACACACACACACACACACACACACACACACACACACACACATTCCCACGGTGATGTGGAAACACACAGTTGGGTCTGTCGCACTTTTTTCTGCCCAGACGCAGCGTGAGAGACAGTGACTGGGTGAAAAAATATTTATGGAAAAAAAAAAAAACATAAAAAAAAATATGGAAAATAAAAAATGGATAAATGAACTATTTAATGAAATAAATATAAAAGTGGAAAAAAAAAAGAACGTTAAAAGGTAAAAAGTGAACATGAATAATATAATTAATATGAACTAAAAGAATAAAAGGAATAAAACTGAGTAAAGTGTGACAGGAGGGGTTTCAGACCGCGCTGACGTAAACACCACGCTGTTATTCATGTCCTTTATTCTGACGACGTGAGGAAGGACGAGACTTTTGGTCTCGTGAGAAAAGCAGCAGTGAGAGAGACGCGAGTGTTTACGGAAAACATCACGGCGTGCCGTTAGAAACACGGGAATCCCTCGTATCTGCTGCATCAGCATGAGGGTGTGAGGGACTGTCACATGATAACATGGTTACCATAGAGACCGGGGAAAAAAAACACAGAGGGTGGGATTAACCCCGGTGCACCGGCTCGGCTGCTGCGGCGGGAACCTGCTGCCAAGACGACTTTCATTTAAGATGTTTAGGATCTGGATGATCATCTGAAACTGAATTCACGAATGGAGTCACTGCGTTCGCTTCTCAGAATGATAAAAACACACACTCGCATTCTCCTCAGGTGTGTGTCTCTTACAGTTTAACTGACCCTGGGTTCCTTCACAGAACTGCACTTGGCCACGCCCAATCACTTGGCCACACCCCTTCTCAGCACAGAATTTCAGTTCACTTCACTCTTTTCTTTCCAGTCAGTAACTGATATTGTAACGGTGTTGGTTTGTCAGCCTTGGTTTTAGATTTTGACCAAAATAAACATTTTTACATGTAAAAGCACAGGAAATTTTAATTTGTAGATGTTTTACAGCTTAAAGTGATATTTTTTTTCTACTTTCATCAAGCTGTAGTAAACGATACTCCAGTTCATCATCACCGAACAAGCTATGAATTAAAAATGAAACTTAACAAGACTCAAAAGAATGTACTTAATTGTTTGTTTTTATTTTATAAAAACAAAAAACAAGGCTATAACATGAAGCACATATAAAGTTCATGTCCTGTTTTATGACTTTTTATTCTTAAGTAAACGCCCTCTGCTGCAGATGGACTTTTTTTGTAGGTGAATTTATCAGTGTTTAGATTCCACTCGCGTTGTCGGCAGCAGGAGACACGGACTCGGAGCCAGGAGCCGGTCTGTGAGGTTTTTGTGGTCTTTAAATCTTTGATGAACAGCGTTAGAGTGGTGCAGTAGAGAAAGAGCTTCTGCTGCCTCCGGTGGCTCACTGTGATATTACAATCTACACAAAAATAAATGCTGTGTGCGCGGTTACAACTTTGCTACTGGTTACATAAATAATTAGCCAAATATAAACTTCCACAATGTTTACAGTTAAAATATTCTATTCTTTCCTAAAGTTTAGTTTTATCCAAAAACTAAAACAAAATGCAAATCCTAAGGTAAAAACAATCCTCCTAAAAACATCCTTGTTTGTTTTGTTTTGCTAATTTTTAATGCTTTAGTCATCTTCCATTAGCAGCCTAAAATCACACATGTTTTTGTTGTTTTTAGCGGAAAAAAAACCAACAACAACAAAAACTCCCCTTGAATGAACTTGCATACCTCAAATTCCAGGCAGTTTTTGTCACGACTCCCTTTCTTGTTTAGGGAAACCCAATCTCAGCCTATAAACACAGGAAGTGACCGCAGAGAGGAGGAAGTAGCTGGGAGAGTGGGGTTCGTTTCCTGTCACGAAGGAAGTGGAATCTAAAGGAAGGCTGAAATGACGCGTCGGCGTGCGAGGCCCGAACGTGAGGTCAGAGTGAGGTCGGCTCAGTGCCTTTAATCTTTCGGATCTCTCCGAGCTGAAAGGAACGCAGACCATGAGGCGCGAAATCATGAAGTCAATTTATGTGTGTTAATGTGTTGAACTGATTCCGAGCGTGATGAAAACCCGGCGCGTCCGGTAGCTCCACCTCTCCGTCATGTCTTTGATTGTTTGTAGGAATTCCTTCTTGGAACTGCCTTCAGGATCAATACAGTAAAGGTATCCATCGATATAACTGTCCGCTATAAGCTTCTTGTATTTCTATTTCACACACACACACACACACACACACACACACACACACACACACACACACACACACACACACACACACACACACACACACTATGAACTCAGTAGCCTTGTTCCCTTTTGGCAGGAAAGCCCTCCTCTTTCCTGCCTTTTTCTCTTTAACCCTTTTAACCTCTTTAATCTCCCTCCATGTTCACTTTGTTTGTTCCTTCCCTGCATAAAGTCTGCTCAAAAACATGTAATTACCTTAAAGTTATTAATTAATGAATTCATTCAAAGGCTTTAAATAAAACTTCCTCAATCCTTCTAATAATTCTGTCTAATACTGTTCACCAAGTAAAGATTTGATTTCCATTTTTTTTTAAAAAGACTCAACAGCAGGACTTTTCAAACATGTTACACTACATTATGTTCACCATAGACTTGCCATGGAGCAGGTGAAGCGGGAACAGCAACAAGCCAGTGATGGGACAGGTGAAGGTGAAGGTGGAGGTGAAGGTGGAGACAGGTGGTGTCAGATGACAGACAGAGACACAGGTGGGGACAGATGTAGACTTGAGCACACTTGCTTTTGTCCATGTGTAGTTTTAGAGTTTTAGTGACCTTCTGACCCAATCCGACTGACCGACTGGAATAAATCTTCACTGGGAATGAGAGATTAATTAAATAATAAATAATCCTTCTCTCAGGTAAACATTAGCCATGTGATGACGTGATCCGATCGTTTCTTTTTTGTGGGGAATAAACCCGTTCTTTCTGCGCTTTTAGCCCTGGTGGGGGTAACATTAGGAGACGTTGCTTCCATTCCCGATCAGTAAAGTCTGTGAAAATAAACACCTCCCTCCCTCGTGTCTTCACCTTCACCCACTGGGTCTCTAGCTGAAAGAGAAGCTCTGACTGGCTCGACATTTATACGCAGTAAAGCTTCTAACCAATCAGAGATGAGACTGAATTCTTGTAAGCAATCACACTCCAGAAGGCGGGATTAATCGTAACAGCCAGCCTGACCTCACCTCAAAAGTGACCAAAAACACTGTACGTCTTCTTCTTGTGTTATATTTGCTGCAGATTAAACACGTCACAGCGAGCAGAACCACTTTGCTCATGTCTTACAAGTTAGATTAAACACTTTGATCATGTAAATGTACATATTTCCGTCCACGTAAACACTTAATTTGTCCACAAATAGCGCTACAGTAGATGCCTCATGCCTGGTCACCTGATAACTGTTAAACAGGATTCCGCAGGATCACACCTCTCGAACCTGTGAGCCAATCAGAGAGCAGGGTATATATCATTGTGCAATGTGTGTGTGTGTGTGTGTGTGTGTGTGTGTGTGTGTGTGTGTGCGCGTGTGCGCGTGTGTGTGGTGAGTGTATAATCAGTGTCAGGATGCTGTGGTCCTGCACTCTGAGCACTGTAAATGTCAGACACGTGGGCGACTCCGTGCCCGAGCCCTGGCCTTCCCCCGAGCACCTGAAGCCCCGGAGACTAGTGCAGAGCGAAAAAAAAAAGCCCCTACTGAATGCTTTGAGTCACCCGGGGTGAAATGTGGCAACGCAGGGGAAAAAGCGACTAAATACACAAAACTGCACACTATGAAAGTGTTGCAGAGTGCACTTGCAAAACAGTGACTCAGGCTAAACTGATCAGATGGAGGCCTTACACAGTATAGAGATTTAAATTTTTTTTACAATACATACAACGTCCAAAAGTCACTATTTATACGCAGGTGTGTGTGTGTGTGTGTGGAAGTTTCTATCTGAAAAGGAAAAGTCAAAATAATTAACTACAAACATGAAAACATCAGTAATATTTAATTTTATACAAATTTAAGCAAAATCCATACAGACAAAGTCCAATTTAACAGCTGGATGGACACACACACACATGTGCAAGTACAGTACGGTTACAGAGAGAGCACAACGGAGACAAGTCTATTTCTGGTGAGGGCCTGTGTGGTGTGTATATATAAGAGGTGTGTGTGTGTGTGTGTGTGTGTGTGTGTGTGCATGTTGTGCTTGTTTGAGTTTGTGTGCCCTTAGAGCACCATTAACACATCTAGGACTTCTAACCCCATCTGTATCCTGTCTGAATCTCCTGACTGCACACACACACACACACACACACACACACACACACACACACACACACACACGAACGCACATCAATGCATACAAACTCATATTTGTTCATTTTCTTCTACAAAACAGAAGCTGAAAAATATAAATAATCACAACAATAGCATTTATAAAAGAATTAAGGAATAAACATTGAAAAACAAAGGAAGGAAGGATGGAAGGAAGGATGGAAAGGGGCAAGAAGAGAAGAAAGAAATGAAGTACTGAAGGAAAAGAAGGAAGGAAGTAAGAAAGGAGGGAAGAAGGGGACCAAGAAATGAGCAAGGAGAGAAGGAAGGAAGGAGGGAAGGAGGGAAGGAAGGAAGAAATGGAAGGAAAGGCAGACGGATGGAGGAAAGAAAACAAGGAAAGAAGGAATGAATGAATAGATGGACGTACTATAGAAAGAAACGAGTACAGTGGAACTCTGGTTTGCGAGCGTTGCGCAAGATGAGCAAAGATTGTAAATAAATTTTGACTTGATAAACGAGCAAACCGGTTTTGGTTTACGAGTGTCATGTATAACGCATGCGCTTCTTGTTTTGATGCCGAGCGTCACGTGATCACAACTGAGCCAATGGTTTTTCTCTCTCTCTGCTTTTATTTTGTGTATGCACGTGTGTACAGTGCGCGTGTACTGTTTATTATAACAGGGTCTATCTGACCATTCTGATTCATACACATTTACATTTCATACAAACTTAAATAATTCTTTTGATTGTGTAAAGCTGTTTTGCGACAATGACAATTGTTAAAAGCGCCATACAAATAAAACTGAATTGAACACACAGCTCCTCTCGCCTTCACACACACACACTCTGATGAAGACACTGCTCTGTCGCGATTCTTTACAAATGTAAAGTGCTTGTTAATTTGTTTTATTTTTACTTTACAGCAGTGATTCCGTTAGTGTGTCACTCACTCGAGTGTCGTTAGAGAGATTTCTTGTTCATTTTCACGATAATAGTGTGTTTCCATTAGAGTACGTGTGTGTGAAACTCAAATTAGAGCGGAGGAAGGGTTACTGAGAAGAGGGAGAGGGGAGGGGCTTATTCCTCCTCTCCTGTTACTTTAGCTTCACACACACACAAACACACACACACACACACACACACACACACACACACACACACACACACACACACACACACACACACAGCGCCTGTGTGCACAAATGGAAACGCTTATCTGTCTGGCTTTATTTTTTACTTTTTTTAAAGGTAAAGTGCAGGTAAATTAGTTTTATTTTTACTTTATATTTTGTATTAATTATGTATGTTATGTATTTATATTTTTGGGCCGTGGAACAAATAATTTGCGTTTCCATTATTTCTTATGGAAGAAAATCGCTTTGATTTATAAGTGTTCTGATATATGAGCCCGTCTCTGGAATGAATTATGCTTGCAATCCAAGGTTCCACTGTAATGAAAGGAAAGAAGGAACGTGTAGATAAAGAATAGCAAGGAAGGAAAAAGGGGGAAGGAAAGGAAAGAAGGGGGACTAATGGATGGATGGAAACAGAAATAGTGTGTTAGTGTTTGAGAAGTTGGGAAGAGTTGATGTGATTTTGATTTCCTAAAATTTTTTTGCACAAATGTGGCAAACTAATGAGGTCATGCAAACATTAAAACAAGACTAAGGTCTGTGTGTGTGTGTGTGTGTGTGTGTGTGTGTGTATTTTAACCCAGTGTGCACCTGGTCGAGAGGTGGTTGTTTATTGGCTGCTTGCTTGGCTGGCTACAGTGGAGCAGCTGTATGTCGTGTGTGTATTTATATCTGGATCCTACCGTATGCAAACGTTCCATATGTTCACAGACATTTATAACGCGCGCACACACAAGACCTCACAGCTCTGTTTTTCTGCAGGTACATGTTACTCTACATTACTGTACCTCACTGTACTTTACTGTACATTTCGTTACTGTCCCCTGTCATTAGTGTGGGTGGAGCAACGTAATGGGTAACTGTACGGCCTCCGAGATCCTCACAGGGTGTTTTCCTGCCTTTCACACATGGAGGCTGAAAACATAAGATCTGTGATGAAATGGCAAGAGTGGAAAAAGAAAAGAAGGAGAAAGAGAGATAGAAAGAGAGAGATGGAGAGAGATAGAGAAAGAGTAGTGCTGTGTCTGCAGATAGAAGTGCTTCAAATGTGACAAACTTCAATGATTTAACCACTTCCTTCTGCGCACATCCTCTCTCTCTCTCTCTTTCTTTGAAGTTTACAGCTAAAGGTGCGGTCACACTTGCATGAGGTGGAACAGCGTGTGTGTGTGTGTGTGTGTGTGTGTGTGTGTGAGAGGGAGAGAGAGAAAGAGAGAGAGAGTTATACAATGTGTGTATGTTCCTGTGTACGGTGCATGTTTTGCAGAAAGACCGCACGGTCAGAGCTTCTCACACACACACACACGCACATTAGGATTAATGAAATTGATTGTGAAATAATTATTATTAATTTATCTGAAAGATGGTGAGTGTTTGATATCAGGTTTCTTCATCAGTTTATTATTGTCCCCTGTTATTCTGGAGTGGACTGTATGACAGGAAGTACGAGCTAAGTTTAACTTTGACAGACAGACAGGAAGTATCTGTGCTGACTGACAGCGAGCTGACCAATCAGAACACAGTCGATCCACAGAGTCGTGGAATAAAGTGTGTTATTCTCCAGATTAGAGCCAGCGAGAGACAGACAGAAATCTGGCGTCCCACAGGCCTTGTTAGAGAGAGAGAGACGGCTGTTTATCTGTCCATGTCTCAGTTCAGGAAGAGCTGCTGTGGGCTGATAGCGTGACCCGTCTGCCCTCCACCACGCCAAGCTCGCTTCAGCCCAATTCACTTCGCAGCCATGTTTAGTCTCGCTCACCTACAGTCCAGCTGTGGAGTGTTTCTTTTACTAACATATACTAGGAAAAGGTACAGATTTTTTAAAAGAAAATTAAACAGCCAATGTTTTCTTTTTCACATTTCCATTAAAAGTTATCACAGGTTTCAGAGCTACCCCAAATTGTGTGTGTGTGTGTGTGTGTGTGTGTGTGTGTGTGTGTGTGTGTGTGTGTGTGTGTGTGTTTGTGTGTGTGTTAATGCCCCAGCTACATAATGCATTACTTATTATTTATACCTCAAACTTCATCCGTTTCACTCCTCCTGCAAACACCTCATTTCAGTGTCTATGTAAATGAGCTACTGCTGAGTCACAGGACTCTAGAGAACAGCGACAAGCCGGGGGAGGGTCTCCTCTTATATGAGGTCACATTAGTAAGTTTTAACCTCAGCCGATACAAACATGGAAAAAAGGACAAAAATCAGGGAATATTTTTTACCTCAAGTTTTTTGTTTGTACACACACACACACACACACACACACACACACACACACACACACACACACACACACACACACACACACACGCGCATCTGAATGTCTAAACACGATTAAAAAGTGATTCATTTCAAACAGGTCAATTTTAGGATTGTTGAAATGTTAAATAAATAAATAAAATTCTCTACCAATTTTTCTGCTCCACACTCCAGTCCAGTGGGTGGCGGTGATGCCCTCACACTCACAAAAGCAGTATTATAAACAGTACTTTGCAAATGCTTTAAAGAAAAAGGAAGAAGTTTATCATTTAATGTTTTGAATTCTGAATTGAAAACTGACCAAGAGAAGATCGATTAAGTTGTACAGATCTAATGATGACGTTACTTATGTTCATGCTAGCACGTAACAAATGTCTCGTGTAATAAATATGACTTTCTTTCAATTTCACATCAAAACCTTAAAGTGGAACTAACTGCAGGTAGGAACTAAACTTGGTTGTAAGTGGGGCACTGAAGAAACGTTGCACCGCATGATTGGTTTAAGAAAGTAATTTGGATTTAATCGCCTGCTTGTGCGTGTGAAGGGAAGGTTAAGCTCCTAAGATTAATTTGAAATTATTTTGAAAAATAGCATAGATTTAAATCTTAATGTATTAATGCATCATTTCCTGTTTCCAGTGACAAATCTGGACTGCAGAAAAAAAAAAAAAAAAAAAACCTAAGCCTTGCCATCCAAAATGGCTGCTGCAACCTGTTCCACATGGAAACTGCTCCTCTAATAGTGGAGGAAACAGATTCATGTCGCTTATTATCAGCATTAGCATTGTTCTGCGTAATGAAAACTTTGAGGTGTTTCATAAAAAATTTCCAGCTCAGATGAAAACGTTTCAGATGACTGAATCCATAAGATTTGCGTTAGTGATGAAAGCTAATCAAATAAACTGCATACTTCTAGTTGTTAGAAGAATTATTTTGGTAATTTAACAACATATCTGAGGTAAATGTTGACCTTCTTGATAATTCAGTGTCATTTCCATGGCCACTTTGTCTTTATATACTGTGATATAAACTGATTTGTGCTAGCTAATCTCAGTGTTCTGGCTAGCATATATTCTGTGTTTACAGCTTGTGTGTGTGTGTGTGTGTGTGTGTGTGTGTGTGTGTGTGTGTGTGTGTGTGTGTGTGTGTGAAATGACATGAATAGTTTTTTATGATAAATTCATAGTTTTATATATAAACATATATTAAGGTGATTGCTAATCGTTACAGAGAACCGCTGCACGTCTATCATAGGGAAAAAAAACACGAGAATAACAAGGATTACTCATGTCTCATTTAAATCAAGGTGGTTTATATTAGTAATTGTATTATGTGTCATGGTGTGTAAGACTACAGTCCATCACACACACCCATACACACACTCACTCACCCACACATACACACAGGTCAAAGAGTCACAAGGTGGGTTTGACACTTGCTGAGGTTTATCATATTTTCATAACTGTATTTAAACCACACCTTAGACACACCCAGACCCAGTGTGAACAAGTGCTCATACACACACCCACACACACCATCTTCAGTATGTTATGTGGTCACAAGAAGGTGGGGCAGGAAAGGTGGATTCATAAAAAAAAAGTAAAAAAAAAGTATTATTACACTCGCTCTCTCTCTCTTGCACGTGCGTGCATACACAGACAGACACACACACACACACACACACACACCCACACAAACACACAGGGTGTGACTCAGTAGTTCCACCACTATGAGCTGAGATGCAAAAATCATGACGATTTTTGTTTACATTCTGTCATCTTCATCATCCTCATCATCATTACCATCATCATCGCTGTCGTCATCATCACTATCATACTCATGAACTTTATCACAATTAGACAGATAAGCATACAGAGAAAGATGGATATGTTAGATCAGACAGACAGACAGACAGTCAGATGGACTGACAGACAGACAGACAGACGGATAGAGCGTCAGTGTTCAGTGAGATCGGTGTCAATTGCAGTAAAAGGGGATTTACAGGAAGCGACGCTGCCAGGAACTGAGAGTTTCTCACTAAGCTGGTTGTGTTCAAACAGACGTACCAAGGTCACGGGAAAAAGGGCTTATCTCACGTCTGATTCCACACGTCACGGCTTTCCCACATCACATAACACATACACACACACCGCTTTCAGCACTCCATGACCCTTCATAATACACCACCAGCTTTGAAGCTGACGCTCTAAGAAAAAAATAAATCAATAATCAGCGTTCGGTTCGTTCAGACCTGAAACGATGAAGATTTAATTTTGTTCTATTTATATCATATTTATAACTTTACAGCATCAAAGATTCCCTTTTAAATTGTTCATAAGTATAAAGATTCAAGAGGTCAGGTCTCTCTTTTAAAAAAAAAAAAAACCTACATGACATTTTCAATATAGAACACCTCACACAACTAACAAACCCCCGGTTCACACACACGACTATGGTGAACTCAAGAAGGAGTACAAGTCCATTAGCTTTGTTTAAACACAACCTGCTTTAGAAGGCCATGTGTGGGGCTAACCCAAACGTTATAAACATATCGGTTAGCTGTATTTGATATAGATGGAGAAAAATTTATTCATTTATATATCATATTTATTTTGCGTGGGAAGTCATTTATCCCCACACTGACCCCATAACTGATTTTTCTAAATAAATGTTTAATTCATATGTGTTGCATGTCTAAGGTGGTAAAATGTTGCAGTTCCTTTATGAGCCTAAAGTGCCCCTAACCATTCAGCACAGCATCCCATGTGGTTTGAAATTTGAAAAAAAAAAAAAAAAAAAATATATATATATATATATATATATATATATATATAAAAAAAAAATCAGGCAGTGATGGACAAAAAACACAATTTATTTCAAATTTACTTAAGTATCAAAAATACTTAATGCATAATGATCAGCAGGTGGCGAGATTCACGCTTCAAACACTACAGGAGTGGTTAGGTAACACAACACCATGCAGAAATGTAGTCTAGTAAAAGTACAGATATTTGCTGTGCAATATAATGTAGTAAAAGTAAAAAGTATCTTCTAGTAAAACTACTCAAGTAAAGTACAGATACTTGAAATATTAAAGTACACTATAGAAGTAAATGTACTTAGTGATTTACTGGTAATTCCCTTCTAATATTTGACGAGTGTCCGTTGTTGAAGCTGACTGCTGGTGCCGTAAGTGCTGCTCTAGATAAAAACGGCTTCCTCGGTGGTATGGTACTTGGTTCTGGTCTGATCTCCCTAACATACAGCAACTCATTTTTATTTCACTGTTCTGGTATTCCTCAGGGTTCGGGTCTTAGCCTGAGTGTTTTTAATTACACTAAATGTCGTTACATAAATATATGGATGGCGAAGACACAAACAGTTTAACACTCTGCACGTGTGCCAACGGTTTAACACACATCAGTGAGAAAAACACTACACCAGGGTGAGTATTCTGACCCCCTTGAGGGTAACGGAGCCCAAGTTACCCCCTGGTTATATGTGTGTGTGTGTGTGTCTGTGTGTGTGTGTGTGTGTGTGTGTGTGTCTGTGTGTGTGAGAGAGAGATAGAGACAGAGCATGTGTGTGCTGTATGGACAAGGACCCATGGGGAAAAAGAAAAAAAAAAGCTATAGTATGTGTGCGTGTTATGGTTTTGAGTCCACACGTGCACGTGTACGATACAGGAAGTCGCGCTCCGAATAAAAGCCCTAGAGACATGCATGTGTGTGTTTGTCTGAGTGTGTATGTGTGTGTGTTATTGATAGAGTAAAAGAAAACACTCCTCCCGTCCCCCTCCCCTGTTTTTCTCAAAACATTTGCTCACCAGGTTTTTTTCTCTTTCGGTTTTCACTTATCGCTCACCACACCGCAACCTGCCAATGATTTATTGTATGTTATTCATTAAAGAACGACGAGCATGCGTTTGATCCGTTTATAGCTGAAACAAGTCCTGGTTGTTATAGCAGCTACAAATACTTGTTCCCTCACCAGCCTCTCTTCACTCTCTCTTGAACTGAGAAGATGAAAAGTTACAGCCTTACCTCTGACACTGGAGACTCCTTCTGCTCAAGTCACAATTCCATATCTACCATTTGATCTGTTTACATCGTATCTGACCAATAAAGAAAACGGTTTCGAGCAGGTTCTTAGCCCCGCCCTTTTTCTACACCACTCTCAGCCCATGTTCGGTTTTATTAAAATATTTCTGTACTGATCTTCATAAAATGACCAGTAGAGCGTTTCTCGTGGTGCTGCTGTTAATGTTCGACAACCCAACGTGGGAAAACATTCTGAGGATATTGTTAGCTAGAGCACTTGCCCATGTGCATTGTGGGTAATAAAGATGCACAAGCTGTCCAGGTTGTCTGTCTTGTAGTAATAACATAAGCATAAACATGCTTTCCCCATTCAACTCTACACTCCTTAGTCTTATGTCCAGTGTATGTGTGTGTGTGTGTTTCAGCAGGGAGGAGGTTGTTAACACACGGCGTGTATTTTCCAGTCACTTAGCAGGAAACACATCATTGCTCATTGTGGCAGACGAGCTGCGCTGTTTTTACAGGAAAAGTGCAGAAATAAAAATAACCCCGAGCCCAAAGGTTCCACCGGAGCTGCTGGACACGGCGTGCACAAAATTCCTGTTTAAAAAAAAAAAAAACATTAAAGAAAATGTTGCTGAGTGAGAGAAAGACTCTGGGAAGGTGTGTGGAGAGGGACTCGCTGCTCCGTGCCTGTTTCTGCGTTAATGATCAAACTCTTAGGGGTGATTAATTCACTATAACAGCAGCTCTGACAGAAGTTACGCTTCACATCGCAGCTTTCTAACACGTTACAGATTCGACAGAAACAGGGACGTGGTCGGAGAATGTGGTACTGATGAATGAATTAACTTGGGTTAGATGTTTGAGTGATGTCAGTGGAAGGAGTCTCAAGTGTCAGATGGACGCTTTATCACATCTTGAGGACAGAGGAATTTACACTTCACTCCTGGGATACGCGAAGAAGGACTTTCACTGTGCTGCAATGTATATGTGACAAAATAAAGGCTTTACTTTACTTTACTCTGAGTCACATGACAAGCTGGAAGAATAAAGCTGCTCTAACACTAATGCGATTCTATACTCCAATACACGTGTACTTATAAACAGATAAAAAGCACAACGTCATTCTTAAAAAAAAGCAACAAAACAACAAAGTTCTAACATTGCTGTAGTACAAGTGGAATAAAACACATTTTACTAGAACACAGTGACACTCAGTGGTTTATTTCTAATTTATTAATCGTTTAATTAGTAATCGTTTTCATTCAGATTATAAAGAACAGTGCGTCAGGTTGTGTTTCACTGATCCCCTCTTTCCCTCGAGATCCTAACCACCCGATGGACTTCTGACGTAAAGTTTCATGGTAATATAGTCGTGTCTTGCGTGCGTCATTTTCGTTCTCGCTCTGCGCAGAGACAGTGAGGCGAGCCGGATGTTACGCTCAACCTCACAAAAGACAGACGCACAAGACTGAAAGGTAAACACACGGCAGGTATGCGCGGTATGTGAACCCGAACACACCTGAGACTGGATGCTTTATACAGTATATTGGAGGTGGAGCCATGAAAACCTGCCACTCTCAAATAATGATTTAATGAAAGGTATTTACTTTTTATTGCAACACTCCTGATTAGGGTTAAGATGATACACGAATTTTAATACCAACAGCATCAGGACTGGTTCAAAAGCTAAAAATTAATTAAATGGATAACTTTAATTAATTAAGCAGATGCTGTAATTAACACTGTTCCATCTTTAAACTTTAACGTCTCTACGAGATTTCTAAAGGAACAAGAAAATCGTGATCTTTACGGTGGTGTAAATGGAGGGAAGTGAGCGCAGGACTCAGGAATGGAGGATGTGTGACGTTACCCCCCCTCCCTCCGACACCTCCCGCTTCTCTTCCTCCTGCTATTGTGACCTAAACCAAGTGCACTTAACTTTCTAAGTGAGATCTAAAAATATTCACTTTTATCCTCTTTTCAAGAGTCCGAGGCTAAAAAGTGGTCAACACTTAGAGATAAGAATCTGCCGTGAAGAACCGATCAGATCAGATCAGAGTTTTTGACCCGATGGCGTTCGGTCATGGGGTCAAAAACTTTTAACAGTCTGTACAGGAGACGACAAAGAGAAGGGAGGAGCTGGGATTAAACACCACACCTGAGTGCGTGCTTCACGGTGTCTCACACCTGTCATCACACACATCAGTCCGTCTGGCTCACCTGTCTGGCTAAACGTGCTACAGAAGCACTGAGATTTTACTGTTTCTCTTTCTCTCTCAAACACACACACACACACACACACACACACACTTGCATTAGCGTGATTTGTGTGACTCATTCCTTTGGTATCCAGTGGGTTCATTTTCCACATCGGAAATTCACTTCATTAAGGAAATAAAAACAAACAGTGCTGATTACTCATATATCTCACGGTTTATACTTTTATCATGCTACAGTATTTTACATAAAAAAAGCCAATGTATGGCTGAACACAATAACATATCTCACACACTTCATTTTAAACTGCAGGAAAGACTTGGGACCGGGAACTAACACACACACACACACACACACACACACACACACACACACACACACACACACACACACACACACACACACACCAAATTCCACTCTCATGCAGGTCACATTCATAAACATAAAAAAGATCACATCAGCAGATATATATGTACAGTTTTGCTAACGAGCTGTCGGTTATTCAAGTAGTGTTGAGTTCAATGATAATTCTATTTAATGTCTAACAGGGACGGGAATCACCGAGCGGCAACTCGATACGATATTATCCCGGTTTGATTTGTATTGCGATACTATATTATCGTCTTCAGAAAAACATCATTTAACAGTGAAGTCATTATTCTAAATGGTTCAGGAAGACATTAGTGTACCGTTTCCATGGCAACTAGTTTCTTTTTTTTTTTTTTACACCCTGATGGTCAGGAGGGCACATACCTTTTGGTTTCTAAGTGCATTAGTTTGAAATATATGTTTGAACATCGATTCAGTGGGATTTGGACCCATTTCCTGATAAACAGTCGACAGGCTGGCTCGACCCGCCCCTCCGCTCGCTCTGACCCTCGTCCCACCTGAGTGAAGCGCTGGGAAAGCCTGCGCTAAAGCCAAGGCCGCGTGTTTATTCCTGAGTTATCCTGCCACAGCAGCGGGATTCCCGTAAACCTGCGACTGCACAACCAGAGGTCATCGAGTCAAAGAGGTTTGAGGATCCGCTGGATAAAAATAACATATACATACATACATCTATACACACATACACGCCTATACGTATTGTTAGTCCATTATTAGCGCCGACGGGTCGTAGTTTCCTCCTTTCAGAGAAAGTGTACAAAACACAGCGCGTAACTATTTATAACTGGTGCAGAATCGAGCTCAAGGTGAATTCCCATCCGACTCCGAGCGCTGCTTTTAAAGAAAACCTGGCGAAGGTTCAGGACATATTTAACATTTATCCCTTTACCTCGCACCCACGCCTAGTTTTACTGTAAACTGGCCACGTCCATAATGCCCCTTCACCCCGAACACACTCCATCAGGTGAGGCTCGTTTACTTAGAGATGACGGTAATCTAGCTAACGAGTAACAAAAGCTTATATGCTCCTGGGTAGCATGGGTTAGAATTCAGACGAGCCCTTCGCTCCACATCAAAGAGGATTAATAAAGTCTCAGGATCAGGACGCTCCGCACACTCTCAACCCTCAGTTACTCATATTGCAATTAACCAGTGCTGATTTCCATTTTTCTTTATTATTTTAAATGGAGAACTGTGACCAGAGATTTGATTTAATCTTGTGGTGTGTGAGGTGCTGCGCTCTGTGATGATGCAGAGAAACGGACACGATGTTGCTGGAGAAACACTATCCGCCCTCTTCTGCATGCACGAGCTCACAAACGCTCACGAGTGCTAAGTGTCACAGAGAGAGAGAGAGAGAGAGAGAGAGAGAGAGAGAGAGAGAATGTGTATGCCCCTCCCACTCAGACAGCACAGACAATTTCGCCATTTATTACAGGTGAAACCATGGCAACCAGCAGGAATCTGAATGTTAGACACGCCCACAGGTCAGTACTGTAGAATGAGTGCCAACCTTTAACATACATATCGGATAACTAGTGCATGTGTGTGCGTGTGCGTGTGTGTGTGTGTGTGTCAGACGCTGACGATGAGTGAAGTTGCTGACTGCTCCACATTGTCTCACGTAACTTCCCGTTGACATTTCTGACTGGGATTTTTTTTTCTGATATCAAACAATTTCTGAGAAAACTCGCAGTGCCTTTGACACAGCTGTGCGCGACACTTTCATCCCTCTGCACATCTGCACCATGCTAATTAGTGGCACACACCTGCACCGAGACAGAGACGGACCAGACCAGGCAGATTAGAATCAGAGAAACCACCGGCGCTGCGCACTGATACTGATCTCAGTCGACTGTTCTTCTTTAGATGCTGCGGAATCCGTGAAAGCGCTCTTCTACAGGAACGCCCAGGAACGCGGCCGTCAGACACGCCTTCCTCCGTCACGTGACACGATTTATTTATTTATTTATTCATTACAGACGTTGCTACAGGAGCTTTGATCACCACTCACTTCCGCAGTGACTTCTGATGAAGCTTTGATGAACCTCCATCAAAGACTCCATCGTAAAGCACAGTATGACTCCGCCCTCTAGGCCACACCCCCTGCTGTGGAAAATCAGAAAGCTGCCTGTATTTAAACTGGATTTTCTTCATTTACAGGAGGCATATGATTGGCTGACAGCAGTTAGGATGGTGAAAGCACCACACACACACACACACACACACACACACACACACACACACACACACACACACACACACACACACACAAGTCAAGGTCAGCCACTGCGATTTAGTATTTGAGTATCAGTGACCACACACACACGCACACACATGCACGCACGCACACACACACGCGCACACACGCACACACACTGCCAGTTGTCTCCACCCTCAGCTGATCCAATCTCATCTAACCTTATTTCACATATATTCAGAGTGTGTGTGTGTGTGTGTGTGTGTGTGTGTTTTGCTTTAGAGAATAGGTGAGAGGTTAAAGTGCTGCAAACTTCAAAGGCGTACGATTCATCTGATGAGAAATGAGACCACAGTTCAACATGCAAACTGACAGAGAGACGGAGAGAAAGAAATCAAATACAACTGATAGCAATACATGAATGTAACGAAGAGTGTGAATTCACACACAGACACACACACACACACACACACACAGACACAGACACAGTTGCTGAAAACAGAAGCGAGATGCCACGCAGGTGTGAGGTCGATGATGTCATGAGAGTTTTGGTATTTTGTTACCACACACTGGAATGGCTGCTAAACTTTCTCGCGCACACACTTGCACTTACACACGAGTAAAATCGTCACGGTGCTCTCTAGTACTCGCACACGCTCGTACACACACCTTGATATGTTTATATCACACGCAATTTAACATCATTTTCTATTTAAGTGTTGGAATGTGTGAAGGTTTCTCAGGTGTGAATGGAGTGTGTGTGTGTGTGTGTGTGTGTGTGTGTGTGTGTGTGTGTGTGTGTGTGTGTGTGTGTGTGTGTGTGTGTGTGTGCGCGCGCGCGCGCGCGCGCGCGTCAGGTCAAGAGCGGTTAATGTAAAGCTACACAGGAATGACTCACTGACTGAAACCTTCACACACACGCGCACACACACACACACACACACACACACACACACACACACACACACACACACACACACAGAAGCGTACGTCTGTGTGTGTGTCACCTTCTTTTCCTGCATTACTCATAGTGAAACAGCGCTGCACCTTCTGTCAGCGTCAGGACACCTCAGATAACCTCACACTTCTTCTGTTCAGCTTTACACATTGAGAATGTGTGTGTGTGTGTGTGCGTGTGTGTGTGTGTGTGCGTGTGTGTGTGGGGGGGGGGAATGATCCGTCACTCAAGAAATTCCCAAACCATGAACTTTGGCTCTACACACGTACACGTCACTCAGCTGGGAGAGATCAGGGACATGATGGAGATCTGGTTCTGATCCAGAACCGTCCAGAGAACAAACCAGGAGCCCGAGACACCCAGAACAAGACGGTAGTGTATCTGAGATTTTTTTTATTCATAGCTGAACAGACAGATGAAGACACACTACTCTCTTCATATTAACGCACTCATTTAAACATGGTATGGTTTCCATAGCAACGGGTCATTTACAGGGATGTGGGCGTGTAGGGACACTTACTGAATGTCTGTGAAAGGGTCGATAAGGAGACCTGTATTTACATTTCATGGAAGGAGTCTCCAGTGTCGGCGCTTCAGGATAGAGGAGTTCACACAAAAATGACAGGCAGCATTGTTTTTTTCTCTCATTAACTTTGATAGAGAGAAAAAAAATCGAGTCTGGTGACGGAACAGATGTTTACAGCTGCTATAACATATGTGACAACAGGAAATGTCTTGTTTCATAGATGTTCCATGTCATAAAATTTTCCTATAGGTGGATAAAAAGCGCAAAGTGTCACTGATTTTCTTAGCCTACTTTTGCACTGTTTGGAAATTACTTTTTAAATCACATGACTCTCGGCTTAGAGTTTGGACACACACACAAACACACACACACACACACACACACGGACAGACGCAGGGTGTTCATGGAGTGTGAGGCTCTAACCAGAGACAGCTGACTGCTTTATTACTTAGTGTGAATCTCAGTTTAAACTTAACAAAAAAAAAGAGTTTTGCTGTTAATTAGCCAGAGAATATTCACACTCGGGTGATTTCCCAGAGCAAAGCCACCACACTTATTTATCCGGATTAGTCACGCAGCGGAGCGGGGAAATCACCAACACGTGTGTGTGACCTGGGCGTTCAGACCTGCTCAGGTGTGTCTGGAGCTCCGGCACCTTCTCTCCACACTGTGATTCATCAGAGAACCGGATTTCACACTTCACTTTCATTAACATCATACTGACTTTTCACTAACGTGGACTCGGTTATTTAACTCTGGCTGGACACTCCGCCCCGTCCTACACATCTCATCTCATAAACTAACGTGTTTATCGGTGTAGAAGGAACAATTTCAACACTTTTGGAAAGTTACAGAAACTTCAAAGGTTTTTTTTTTTTTTTTTGTAATCTGGCAACTTTGTTTCCACAAAAATAACTTTGAAAGACCAAGATCAAAGGGAATGGGGTTAGAATACAGAATAAAATGAAGTGTATTATTTATATTGTGTTAAACACTGGCTGTGAGTTAGATTTGTCTGTGTGTGTGTGTGTGTGTGTGTGTGTGTGTGT
This sequence comes from Clarias magur, assembly GCA_013621035.1. Classification (NCBI taxonomy): domain Eukaryota; kingdom Metazoa; phylum Chordata; class Actinopteri; order Siluriformes; family Clariidae; genus Clarias; species Clarias magur. The sequence continues at coordinate 55,411 of QNUK01000774.1, forward strand.
GTGTGTGTGTTACTCCTTTAGGAAAGTTTCAGGAACAATAAAGTAAATAAATAAACCAGACGAAACTAACTGTAAAGCGCGCTCTGATTGCGTCATTGTGTGTGTGTGTGTGTGTTTACCTTCCACCCGGCTGAGCTGTTGCTGTCCCCCTTGTCCTTGAAGTACGGCACGCTCTTGACCATCCACTCGTAGATCTGCGCGAGCGTCAGGCGTCTCTCCGGCGCGCTCTCGATCGCCTGCGTGATCAGGTCCGCGTACGACATGTTGCCCCAGGCGTTCCTCCGGCACGAGCTGCTCTTCCTCTGCGCGGACGACGAGGACGAGGACGAGGACGACGACGAGGAGGAGGAGGAGGATGAGGATGAGCAGGACGAAGAGGTAGAGGATGAGGAGGATGAGGAAAGAGGCTGCACCTGCACCTGCTGATGCTGCGGCACCTGTTGCACCTGGGCTGCGGGCGGTGCGGGCTGCTGGTGCTGGTGCTGATGCTGCAGGTGCGCGTCATCGCTCCCGAACCCGCGCGCCTTCCTGCCGTCCTCCGTCTCCGTCTCGGCCTCCTCCAGCAAGGCCAAGCTCAAGCCGCCCATGAAGTCCAGGTCCCGCGGCTCGCCCTCCGCTCCAGAGGCCGCGGGAGACGACTCGGGTCTGGGCAGCGGCCAGGTGCAGGAGCGCGGGCGGCAGAACGGCTCGAAGTCCGGGTCCGAGTCCAGCGCGGGGACCTGCGGCTGCTGCGGCGCCTCTGCCATGATGACTTACTGCAATGAGTAATTAATGAAACACAGTCCGGGGGTCAGGTGGGTCTACAACGCGACTCAAGTGAAGACCCGCCACCCACACACACACTTCTACACTCACACCTTCACACACGCGCGAGTGTGTTCACAGCATGAGGCTCCCTCTGTGTGTGTGTGTGTGTGTGTGAGTGAGTGAAGACTGGCGCCGGCGTCCCGCGCTCATTAAACACACTTTCTACACCTAAGTTACGCCGCGCTCCGGGACACGCCCACTACGCCTGACTGACAGCCCGCCACTAACCAATCACATCGGCGCCTTCATGCTGTAACCCTGGATCTCATTTGCATACCAGTCAGAGTATAATACTATACTGCACTCGCTCAGAGAGCTCTAGCGGACTCCTTTAACAATAAATACGTACATAAATGAAGGTCTTAATTGTGTCCGGGTTCACTTTGATCACGTATAAGGACATTTTGAGAAGTTTAAAGCCGCGCTACAAAGTTACAGGGTTGCCAGATATAAGTCGTGCAAATCACACAAACTCTACAGGACAGTGAACTAGGACTGACGTTCATCCGTCATCAACCTGGCAACCAGGAAACATTGTTTAAGTATTCATTCTGTACTTCCAAATAATAAAAATGAAAACACAATTAAATCCAAATAGCGAAACAATTTTTAAAAATCCTCTTAAGAGTATTAACACTTCTGTTTGGTTTTATTTTACAGAAGTTTAACTGGCGTACGTTTACGTTCTTAATTCTGGTCTTTTCATTTCGATCCACTAGAGGGAGCCATCATCCTTTCTTTACAGGAAAAAACATACCCAGTATATCCCACGTCCCAGCTTCTTGTTAGTGCTGGGGACAGTCAGCTTTTCATACGGCACCCCTGGAGCAGACAGGGTTAAGGCTCGCTCAGGCGCCCAACAGCATCCACATGGCAGAGCTGGGGCTTGAACCACCGACCTTCCGATCAGTAACACACTGAGCCGCCACCATCACCACCACATGCCCCGGAACCTTAAAGGGTCTTGTTAAACACCATCAAAAATTGCCACTGCTGACCATCAAGCATTCGCACACCTTTAACACAACAAACAATATATATACTTAAAAGAAATTATTTATTTATGCTATATATTTTTTCCTTTTCTCTTGTCAATATCAGTCTATACAGAGTCAACTGCAATGTAATTTCGTTCTGAATGAGCAGCATCATTGTATGTTTTTGAATTATAATAAAATACTCATTCATTCATTATTTAGCACCATTACAAAGCATGAATGAGGACGACTTGTAAACAAAAAAACAATATTAATTTCAAACATACATACAGTACACACAAGATGATAAACAGATGCATTTACAGTAACTTTAATGAAGAATGATAAATATAAATGTTGCGGAATATTTACATTTATGAACTGAAACACAATGAGGTGTATATATGTGTGTGTGTGTGTGTGTGTGTGTGTTGATCAGATGCGTATGGTGTAGGACTCGGAGTGTGTGACGTAGCGGACCCAGCGGTGAGATGAAGTCTGATGGTTTGGAGACAGACGTACAAATCGGAGCTGCAGGCCTGTACACGTGTGTTTGGGAAGCTCGAAGCTCATGCTCGCGGGCCCGACCTCTAGGAGAGAGGCGGAGCTAAGACCAGGAACCTCCACCTACAGGAAGAGAAGATAGTGTATTGAGAGCTAGAGTAGTACCTGAGCTTTTAGAAATACCTGCATGATACTTATAAACAGGCTATACAGTATATGTGTGTGTGTGTGTGAGAGAGAGAGAGAGATAAAGATGTCGAGATCACCTTAAAGAGAGCTGAGAGCTGGGCTCCTCCGGGGAACCGTGGGATTTCCCACACCAGGGATTTGTGTTTGGGCCGAAGCTCGGCCGTCTGGTCAGGACTGCTCAGCTCCTGAGAGAGACTGGGAAAGAAAGATGAGAGAGATTTTTTTTTTTTTTTTCAGAAAAGGAATGAATATTGTTTTAGTTTCTTTGTCTGTACAACAATAAGACACACAGTCATATGAAGATGTGACACTTCTTTTCCTTCGCCTCACCTCAGGGAACCCTTTGGCACAGGAACCGTCATTGAGACATTTATAGCAGCGCTGCGGAACAGCAACAATAAACAACTGATATAACTGAGTGTGATGGAAATAATCAGTGGAAATGAGCCACGTAAGCTGATTAGAGCTTGTGCATTCTGCAAACATGTCTAATGCATCCACAGCGCTAGAGAACGCACCTTTTCGGTGGCAAATCACAGCGCAGTTTGAGGAAAATCAACAACCTGCGTGAAGAGAAGAAGAAGAAGGTTATATAATTATTTAATTGTGTTAAGAGGACATCTGAACAGAGAACCTCGTCCAGTTACATCCAGCTACAGCAGTTTATTAAGGCCTTCTAATTAACAAGACGGGATGCGGTTTGGGACGTTGCCATAGTAACCACTAAAGACTTGCTGCTCTTAGCTGTTAGATCGCCTTTTTTCTCTTTACTACAAAGATCAGTGATGTTGAGTGCAGCGTCTCCGTCTCGTCGTCATCGACCCGTACGCTGAGCCGCGATGTTCATGTGCTGTCGTACCTGCTCCCATAATCCTTTTCTACAGTGGGGAAGAGACGGAACGGAGGGGGACAGGGCAGCTCATCACTCAGCTGGTAGTGCATCAGGGTTTGCTAAGACACACACACACACACAAAGCTGAGTGTTGGATCAGACACAGACAGGGTGATTCAGTGACAAACAAAATATTAAAAGTGTGTGTGTGTGTGCGTGTGTGTGTTTACCTCTCCCTGGCTGGGGCAAATTTTTAAAATCCTATATGAATCAAATTCATCAAGCTTCACAGCCTGGTGAAAACTGCACTCGTCCACCCGCACGGCCGCCCCGTAACCTGACACACACACACACACACACACACACACACACACACACACACACACACACACAAACACACAGTGAGAGAAAGAGAGAGAATTTATTTCAAAGCAATAACACAACTCGGACGAGTAACGTAATTAACAAGTCAAGCCTCATCCAGGAGCTTCACTTCAGAGTATTTCTCTGCTCAGGTCTCACCACTTTATGTGAAAGCCAGCAACTTTGAATAACTCTTAGCTCCGCCCACTTGGCACCATCACATTGCATCGTATTTCTGAGCGAAATAGACGATATTTATTTTTCTTTATAAAGCACGTAGTATTGTGTGGGGAAATGAGAGTCTACTGTACACGTTTAAAAATAATCTCAACCAAAACAACTAGTTATGAGAACGGACACTGGTGGCTCAGTGGTGGGTGTTTCGCCTGCCACGCGGAAGGCCTGGGTTCGATTCTCAAACTCCAGACAGATCCCAAGCCCGGATAAAATGGGAGGGTTGCATCAGGAAGGGCATCCGGCGTAAACCCTGTGCCCAGCTTGTACTGTATGTGTAGGCTCCACTTCGGCGACTGCTTGCTGGGGGCAACTGAAGGACCAACAACAACTTATGCTTATTATCTCTCTCTTACATGCTCATTATTCACTCATTCTCTATAGCGCTTACCCTCTGGACCTGCCTGACTCATCCTGGGGCCCCGCTTCTGGTAGGAGATCTCGTCACATGGATGTCCCGTGTGTCTCTTTGGGATGCGTCCGGTATCTGGGGACGGTTCCACTCTACCATGAAGACGCTCCTGTCCTCGGCTGATACAGACAGCTGTTTCTCTGAGGACTCGTGACTGCAGTCGCTCGATAGTTCAGGACTGGAGTTTCCTACAGTCTACCTGAGCCTCCAATAACCAACTGGACTCCATATGAACTTAAACACGTCTCCTGTTCTACTGAACTTGCAGCCTCCTGACACACAGTATGAGTGCAGATCAAATCCCTGCTCTCCGTTATCACCCAGATGAGGATGGGTTCCCTGGTGAGTCTGGTTCCTCTCAAGGTTTACCATCTCAGGGAGTTTTTCCCTCAGCACCGTCGCCCTCGACTCGTTCATCAGGGACCATCTGATCATTCTGATTCACACACACTCACATCTCACACACATTTCTGTAATTCTTTTTATTGTGTAAAACTGCTTTGCGATGATGACAATTGTTACAAGCGTTAAACAAATAAAATTGAACTGTGTACAGAGAGGGTCATGTGGGCCTGAACTCTATCCCAGGGAACTCGGGGCATCTACAGGGAACACAGGCACATGCAAATCGGGAACTCCAATCAGCCTGATCTGCAGGTCTTTGGACTGTGGGAGGAAACCTGAGTACCCGGAAGAAACATGCAATCTCTAGAGGTGGGAATCGAATCCTCGACCCTGGAGGCGCCGCACCTAAATTCCTATTATTATTATTATTATTATTATTATTATTATTATTAGTGGAACAATGTTGTAATAATAGCACATTGCCACTGCTACCCTGCATGGCTTTGCGTTCTATCAGCGTTTAGTTTTCATGTGATTTGTGTCTGACGCATACCAGGTTGCCATGACCGCCAAGCCTTCACCTTGCGCGGTGTAGGTGGTGCAGAAATGTATTAAACGATAACGAGACGCGGGCCGGATGACGACGCTTACCCCTGAGCTGTGACCTCCCGATGCTGAGCTCCTCGTTCAGGCCGATCCTCATCTCTACACACACACACACACACACACACACACACGTGAGAAAGTGAGACAGGCGGATTTGGTTTAACAGCTAACATACTGCCGAGCTAGCTAAATTGCTCTTGCTTCTGTGAACACTATAAATCATCTTTCTAAACCTTTAAAAACATAAATAATATTAAAATAAAAATTTGATGTTGGACTGCAGCAAAGCCTCATGGGTAAGTGAATTCTCAGTACCTGAACACGAGGGAAGGTAGCACTTGACTCTGATTTCTCCCTCCACATCTGCTTTCATCACTACCCCCTAAACACACACACACACACACACACACACACATCGTAACTTGCAAGTTAAATTTATATACCACATTAACTAATTAATTGCTCTTGTAAAAATTGTTCAAACTATAAATACTGAAGCACTCACGTTAGCACCAATAACCACTGAGAGTCTCTCCACCACGTCCACAAAGAGCTCATTCTTACCTCCCTACACACACACACACGTTTTTTATTGAAAAAGGATGATGTTTTTTTTTGTAATCTACGATAGGACTAAAAAGAAAGAAAAACAAAACGAGATGAGGAGGAAAAGAGAGAGAGAGTGTGAGAGTTTACGAAATATATTAGAAGATTAAATATTTAATCAGTTAAATAGTCAAGCAACCAACTTGAAAAACAGCAAGCATTGGTCAAAAAAAATACATGACTGAATAAATAATGAATTAATGACTAAGTGATGATTTAAGGATCATAATAATCCCACATAATGAATAAAATAATAATATAATCCAAGGAAAAATAGATATCCTGAGGAATTAAATAAATAGAAAGATAGATGGATGGATGTGTGAGAGAGTAGTGAGAGAGTGAGTGAGTGAGAGTGAATGAGAAAGAGAGTGTGAGTGAGTGAGTGGTGAAAGAGTGAGTGAGAGTGCGTAAGTGAGAGAGGGAGTGAGAGAGAAAGAGGGAGTGCGAGTGAGTGAGAGAGAAAGTGACAAAGAGAGAGCATTAGTGAGTGAGTGGTGAAAGAGTGAGTGAGTGAGAGAGTGAGTAAGAGAGAGAGTGAGAGAGAGAGTGAGAGAGAGAGCAGGAGTGAGTGAGTGGTGAGAGATTGAGTGAGAGTAGGGCTGAAACAATTCCTCAAGTAACTCAAGTATTTCGATTATAAAATCTTCTGCCTCGAAGCTTCTTTTAATGAATTTTAAAAGCTTGCGTTATGTTTTTGCACAATTATTTGTTTGGCGTGACACAGCGCGCTTCTGGATGCGAGCCGCCAGTAAACACAGGCAAAGAAGAAGCGCTTACGTCACACACAAAGCGGACGGAGACGCTAACAGTTAGCGCTGTCTTGATGTGAGGGAGCGCTCTGTTGTGGGCTGCAAAATGAAAGAGTGCCATAAAAATATATTAAATTTTTTTTAAATGTGTGCCTTAGTTTTTTTGATACTTAAAGTCATTTGAAATAAGTTTTTGCATCTGAGAAAAGGCTTTAAAATAAGAATAAATGGCTGTAATGCACTTAATTCTTCTCAGTCAACTTTAAACTATTCCTTGTATTATGAATAATGATGTTTATTTTTGATAAAATGCTGTATGCATTAAAAAATAAAAGTAGATTTTTCTAAAAAGAAAACCAATTAATCTTTCTCTTATATATTTTAAATTGCTGTTTAATTAAGCAAAAGTACATTTTATCTGATTACTCGATTGATCGATAACATTTTTGGTAGAATACTCGATTACTAAAATATTCGATAGCTACAGCCCTGAGAGAGAGAGAGAGAGAGAGAGAGAGAGAGAGAGAGTGGTGAGAGTGTGAGTGAGTGGTGAGAGAGGGAATGTTGAGTGAGTCAGAGAGTGAGAGAGAGAGTGAGTGAGTGAGATACCTCTCCACTGTGAGATGTCATGATGGGTCGGGCGGCGGCGGTGCTGGGAGCCACTTTACTCTGCTGTGTCTCTGCTCCAAACTTCAAAACACACACACACGCGCATACACACACACACGCGCATACACACACACGCGCGCATACACACACACGCGCGCATACACACACACGCGCGCATACACACACACACGCGCATACACACACACACACGCTGCGATACACACACACACACGCAGATACACACACACACGCTCATACACACACACACACACGCCCTCATACACACACACACACACCAAGACACACCACACACACAGCATACACACACACACACACCATACACACCACACGCCGCATACACGCCACATACACACGCACACGCGCATACACGCATGCCATACACACACACGTCCTCATACACACACACACGCTCATACACACACACACGCGCATACACACACACACGCGCATACACACACACACACACGCGCATACACACACACACACGCGCATACACACACACACACGCATACACACACACACACGCATACACACACACACGCATACACACACACACACACACACACGCACGCCCTCATACACACACACGCGCATACACACACACACGCGCATACACACACACACGCGCATACACACACACACACACACGCATACACACACACACGCATACACACACACACACGCATACACACACACACACGCACACACACACACGCATACACACACACGCATGCATACACACACACGATACACACACACACACACACGCATACACACACACACACACGCGCATACACACACACACACACACACGCATACACACACACACACACACGCATACACACACACACACACGCATACACACACACGCATACACACACACACACGCATACACACACACACACGCATACACACACGCATACACACACACACACGCATACACACATAACTTTAGCCCTTTTTACTACAACTAACAGATGTGCATTCTGTTAGTTTATAAATTGTGCAGATTATAAATTCTTACGAGTGCGACATTGCTGATGTCAAACAGACTGAAGGGTTTGGAGACGAGCGGCTCCGTCTGAATAAAATTCTTTAGGATGTCCATGGAGGTCGTCTGGATGTAGCCGTAATCCTGAGGGAGAGAGGGAGAGAGAGAGATGGGGATGGTGTACATTTTAAATATATACAGTTAAACACTGGATTGTGAGAAAAATTCATTCCAGAAGCGTGCTTATTTATCAAAACACTTGTATATCGAAGCAAATTTCCACCATAAGAAATAATAAAAACCCAGATGATTCATTCCACAACCAAAAAATATTCTCATAAAAATAATTCATACAAAATATTAAGTAAAAACTAAACAAAATAACCTGCACTTTACCTTTGAAAAGAATCGCGGGTCAGTAGTTAGACAAGAGAAGAAGGAGGAGAAGGGAGGCACTAACACACATTAACGGAATCACTTCCCTCTGACAGAGAGTCTCTGGCCACTAAAATCTTCTTTTTGCATAAACCTCTCTAATGTCACTTGGTTTGCCTTCTTTTGAGGATTTGGCGGAGATGTGGTGGTGTGTTGTCGTTGAACAGATTGACCTACTCTGTTACTACAGAGTTTACATTAAAATAAATCGACGTAAGTGTGTGTACGACTCACCACCATCTCGTCCAGCAGCTCGTAGATCAGAGCGAAGTTCATGCGGACGGTTTTCTCACACACGCTGCCGCAGTAATCCTTAACCAGGGCAACGAGCCTGCACGGGACACATTACGGCAACAACGCCATGCTTACCCAAAACCCTCACAAGACACACATACACACACCTCGGAGACGCAGAAACTGTGCTGACTCTGTCACTCACCTGTTAAGAAACTCGACCACGGTGAAGGGAGAAGGATCCGTCTTGGTGGACGCGACCCAGTAAAGTCCAGCGTGCCGGATGTGAATAAAGTTCACACTTTTGTGACTCTGGAGAGGAGGGGGACAGGGGACAGTGATCTTACACCATCACCTTCAGCAAGATTGTTCATCATCATGAGCATAAACGTCATGAATAATGTAATAAACCCTGTACCATGACTACAGGAGGCTGATCTCCGCTCAGAGACGAGACCATCTCATAAAACCTGCTCATGGAGTCTTTTTCCACCTCACCACGGACTAAAGGTGGGTTAAGCAAAGATACGGATAAACACAGACACCTGAACACACACAATGACAATTTTGTACACTTGTACATTCTTTAAAAAAAAAGACATGAGAGGATTATCTATTTGAGATAAAGCTTAAGGACATTATTACATTTTTATTAAACACACAACTTTGAAGCACGCTGTAGCTAAAATTAACTTCTAAAACAATTCCCATCAATTACTTATTTCTTGAAACACGCACACAAACACACAGACAGTCTAATGATCAGGATACAGTCTTTGTAGAGCAGATTGTCGCCTTTTGATGACAGAATAAACACTTGAGAAATCATTTTCACTCCAATTTACACCAACAACACAACGGAGAGGAATATTTCCGTACTACATTCAACACGAGGCAGAATTAAACTCTTCCGGGAAACAACATAATTTATTTAGAATTACAGAAAAACAAATAAAACCTGTCATATCCTCGACATTAGGAAGCTAGGCTGCAATAACGACAACATCAGGTGTACTTCCGGGATCTGTAGGACCCTTTGTTTAGGTTTCAAACGCGCCTGATTAAAAATATCCTTCGCTAACAGACAGCGTTGTTATTTTTACTCACTCACTCGTCATCTATAGCGCTTAATCCTGTATTCAGGGTCACGGGGGGCCTGGAGGTTGTTATTTTTAATTAAGTCTAAATAAAACATGAACAGATATGATGAAAATTAGAGGATCAAACTAAGAAAAATAAATCTGAATTCTTTTGACTAATAAACGTTGTATTATTTATTTATTTATTGTAACTTAATACACACATTATGAGGTAGTTTAGCACGATTATCAATCCAATTATCAACGATTATATCCTTTTTCTCGGGATTTCCTGCTATCTACACAGAGTATAATTTAATAACACCGAAGATCACAAGCCGAAATCAGGCACGTCAGTAGCTACCTAAACAGCTAATCATGCTTACTACTGCCACCTAATGGCTATAATTCAAGATTCAAAGAACTTTATAAATCCCAGAGTGAAATTGCTTATTCTTGGTTACTTGGCTCCCGGTTGTTATCCAGTATAAAAGGAAAGAATAGTAAATAGGGAAACATTTATAAATAAATTAAAACAATATAGAATAAAGTAAAAGAAAAATACGATCAAATAGTATAGAGTCTAAAACAGCAAGTACCATATTGCACACTAAACTTTTTGAATACTTTTTGAACACTAAACCTTTTAAATAAGTAAACATACATACAGTTAAAGAAGAATTAAGACAGAAGTTAAAGGAGAAAATAAAATCGACCACTAGTGCAGCGAAAGTGTGTTAGGTCAAATCATAATGTAATGTGCAAATAGAGTCAGTGTTGTTATATCGCACGTTAGATGTTATATAGACTTTAGTACATCACACCAAGTACAAATGCACACATACAAGGAGAAATTAGCCCTGTGTGCAGCACGGCAACCTTAAAATGTAGCAGTAGAATTTGCTATTGATAATCTCTTCTGCAGATTGATTACTGAATCAATCAGTAAATCAATTAAACAATGAACTGGTTAAATGTTGGCTGTTTTGGTGTTTTTTTTTTTTTTTTTCTATCAGAAGATAATGTTTTGTTCTATAATTTACTCCAGGGAAATGAAGCTGTTTATTTAGTGTCTTTGAGGCCTTTAAGTGACCAAATGACCCTCTTATTAAAAAAATGAAAGATAAGGCTAGTTGTAGAATTGAACGTTAACCTGACTATTATGATTATTACGTGTCTGATTATCGTGATAATCTTAGCTTGGACAATATATTGGATTCTTGCTTTGTTCCCTCAGTCTGCTTGTTGAGCCCCAGCACTACTCAAGTCTCTGTGATAATAGGAACAGGATTGTTTCTCCTCCATTAGTACAAAGACAGATGTTGAAGTGCAAATCTCCAGCTGTTTATCCAGGAGCAAAGGCTTCTAATTTGCTCTCTCATGCTTTTCTTGAACATAGGTGTTAAGCTGTTTGTCGAAGCAGAGGACTGCGTTTAACAGAGAATTCCAGCATCCATGTGACTTAGAGCACTACGCTTAATGATAAGATCCAAAGGAACAGCACTGGAGCACTGGGCTCAGAATAAAATCCAGAAATCACACAAACTCACATTTCTAAAATGAGGGGAGCGATCTAACCAAGCTTCAACAGCCAATCAGAGTGGGACTAAGGACAAGAGACAGGACTGTGGGTTTATTTCCTATTATTATTCCTATTATTATTATTATTATCATTAAGCTACTAATTATTGATTTCAACTGATTTAATCTTTCTGTCTAAAGTGGAATTTCGAGTTCTCCATAAGTTTATAATTTTTGTCTTAGAGCCAGACACAAGTCCACCACAAGTCCAAACACCATTCATTTAATGAAATTAACAACAATTTCATAACGCTGTGTAATTTTGAGCTTCACAAGTTAAGCTGTAGCTCTATAATTTACAATGCAAAAAAAAAAAACATGACATAAATAATAGCAAAACATAAGTATAACAAAAGAAATACTTATAAAAATAAATATACAATCTTATTCAATGTGACATTAGTGATAAGTAAAAAAACAGGAAAAGAAATAAAAGAAATAAAATCAGTTGGTTAATCATGCATTACATATCATCTTTCTTTGTTCATTTTAAATGTCCTCTTATATTGTCTTTTATTTTTGTCTGTAAACCCAGTAAAAACTTTTAAGGTATCAGAGATGTTCTCCTCCTCAATGTCCATCTCTCTTGCTCTGACTTGGTCCTGCATCCTGCCGTGTACATAGCCTCGATTTATCACCTACAGTACATGTAATTATACTGATATTTTATTTCTTGATAGATTCTTGAATGGATTTTTATGTATTTATATTAAATGATTATTTCTCATGTGCAGCTCTACCGCAGGTGATCGCTCTCGCACAGCTAAAGAATCTTTACAACAGTAAAGTTGTGTCTATTTTGAAGGCTGATTGGAAGCATCCATGCAAATAAAAGAAATAAAGAGTAAAGATGGTATTAAATGTTAATTTACACTCTTAATGTTTAATTTCAGGATCAAGTTGGTCTGTAACTATCGACTGGTTCTTATCCTTCAGGTGAGCCAGAATGGTTCCAAATGGATCAAAACTTCCACAAGTCCTACTATAGACGCTACAGCAGGATTGGACATATTAATGGAGCAAATGTACAGGGATATACAGGGATCATCTGTCTGTCTGTCTGTCTGTCTGTCACACTCACTGTCTGTTTCTCTGGATGCTATACTTGCTGTTTTTTGTTTGTTTCTTTGTTTTTGTCCTGAACAGCTCTATGAAATCAACAAGATCCAGATGCTCTAGATCAGACCTGCTGTACAGACGCCTCCAAAGACCAGTGTTTTTGGATTCCACAAGCCAGGTCTCCATTTCCCACCACCATACCTCCATCACCAACTACCCCACCACCCATCCACCAGCGCCATCTCTTTCTCAGGCTGATGTTATACACCGGGTGCTTTCCTGAATACCAGCTCTTTAAGGCAAGGATTGTTTACGTGCCACCAGGACTGTAGACATACCCTGTGGTCCCTGCTACCACCCCAGTTAAACAAGCCCAGTAAGATCCACCTAAGGTCACGGATAGACACTCCACCAACCCTCCACCTGTGCCAAAACCTCTCAGTAACACTATGACTGCGACCCTGATCGAAAATCCACCGAAGTTCTGTTGCCTTCTACAGTGTATATAATCCAGACTATTACTACAGTGATCTTTATGAACCTTATCGTTCTGTTAATCCAGGCCCTGGTCCTCAGTAAACCTGGAACTATGTTCAAAAACGCAAAAATCTAATAAATATTAAATACTCATAATCATTCCAGGAAAGCACTAGGTCTGAAGATTGATAAGACATCATGTCGAAACCGTGCGTAAGGTAGCGTGGCCGAGCGGTCTAAGGCGCTGGATTTAGGCTCCAGTCTCTCTGGAGGCGTGGGTTCGAATCCCACCGCTGCCAAAATATATTTTCCGCTTTTGAGACAGGCACCTGACAAAAAATACGTTTGCAACGTCTTCATCGCTGCTCTATCATTTTAAATAACACCAGAATTCTAGCTTTTTAAACACCATTATAGCAATAAGGTGAACACAAAACTTTTTTTTACAGGGATGAAAGCAACACATATGCATCCATTTGAGATTCATCAAATGTTTCTGTTCCCTGACAAATCTATAATATAATGACACGTTCATTAGAGTCCAGTCGTGATTATTCGCTATATGGTTTGCTAAGCGACTGATGAGAGCCTCCCACATTGATGTCACGACGGACTGATAAACGTGTTTTCTTTCAGTCACACACAATGTGAATTTGGCCAGGTTTCTCATCCCCGTTAGCGGTAAATAAGTGGTCATATTCCATGCCCTCCAAAAACATTTCCAAACGTGCACGTGGTAAATAAATGTATAGTCTGATCACGTGATATGTAATACATTTATTAAACAAAAATCCGAAATAATTTTTTTTTTTTTTTACGAAAAGGCACCGCTGGGATTCGAACCCAGGATCTCCTGTTTACTAGACAGGCGCTTTAACCAACTAAGCCACGGCGCCAGGCAACAAGCAGCCGCTTAGTAAGGTTTTTAAAGTTTCTCTTACGGCTTATAACGTTTACATACAGAAAAAAAAAAACACGTTTATCAGTCAGCATCATGGTGGTCAGTCGTGACATCAATATGGGATTCCCCATGTCTTATTAAACTTATTTAATTCAGAAAGCAATCATCATCTCTAATGATCAGTCCTTATCCACTTTACCTGAGGTGACACTCCTGGCCCTCCAGGGAAAATGTCCTCATATGCTGAACTGCCATCACTGTGAGATGCACCACTTTCAAATGAGGAGGTCTAAAGTAATTATTCGTAAACACCATCAACATGGGTAAACTCACTCCCTCACTCACGCACGCATCATTTATAACTTTTTATCCTGCATTCAGGATGAAGAGAGGGGTAAAGTCGGATTGTACAATGTACCAGATTCATGCTATGGAAATGCAACCAGTGACAAATCTGCCCAGTGCTGTCTAGACATGACAACATGAAACTCCCTGTTTGTCTGCTGGTTCTATAACTGCTTTGGAAGAAAACTCACCCAATCCACTTCAGGAGGTCACAGAGTAATTTAATGCCTTTACGATGCCTGTAATACATGCTGTGTGTCTTGCTTTGATTTTATTTAATTTTGATTGGATGTTTCATTGCCAGTTACAGAGGTTGGACGATGAAACCGAAACACTGGCCAATTTAGCGTTGGAGGTTTGATGGGTGAATTTGACCAGCCTGATGGAAGAGCAGAGTGTGAAGGTTTAATTAGCAGAGTAATAGCACAGTTTGGCTTAAAATAATGCACACAACATTATGGGTGACATACCAAAGTTCAAAAGAGAACAAACTGTTCATCGGGAGCTTCACAGGGTCAATGTACATGGCCGGGCTTCTATAGCCAAACCTTTGGTCACTTGTGCCGATGCCTAACATCGGTTTCTATGGTGCAGGCAGCAAAAATCTTGGGCTGTGGAAAATGCGAAACATGTATTGTTTTCTGCTGAGTCCACCTTCTCTGTCTCTACCCAGACTGCTGCATGCCCAGAGTGAAGCATGGGGGTGGATCAGTGATGGTTTTGGCTGCAATATCATGGCATTCCCTACTGTAGGCCCAATACTTGTGCTAGATGGGCGCGTCACTGCCAAGGACTACCGAACCATTCTGCAGGACCAAGTGCACCCAATGGTTCAAACATCGTATCCTGAATGCGGTGCTGTGTATCAGGATGATAATGCACCAATACACACAGCAAGACTGGTGACAGGGTGGTTTGATGAACATGAAAGTGAAGCTGAACATCTGCCAGGGCCTGCACAGTCATCAGATCAAAAAAAAAATTATTGAGCCACTTTGGGGTGTTTTGGAGGAGCGAGTGAGAAAAATCACGTAGTGACGTGGACACTGGTAAGAAGAACGGCTCAAAATCTCTCTGGCCCTGTGCAGAACTTGTATCTGTCCTTCACAAGACAAATTGATGCTGTATTGGCCGCAAAGGGAGGCGCTACACCATACTAATGAATTATCGTGGTCTAAAACCAGGTGTTTCAGTCTCATTGTCCAACTCCTGTAGAATCTGCCTTCTTTCAGTCTCTGATATTTCTGGTTCTGTACTGCTTCAGCTTGTGTGTCTTGGTGGAAGGAAAGAGATATAACGTATAATAATAATAATAATAATAATACATTTTGTTAACTAAGGAGGCACTAATATTAACTGATATGATTGACTTGTTGAGCAACAGCGCCACCTTGCGGGACTAAACTAAAAACTTGCTTGATGTTAAACTGAAAAATACAGAGCATTTCTGAATAAAACTCCTTTTAGAGTTCCCTAAGCACGATTGAGGATTGAAAACAAGATTACCTTTAATAAGGGCGTTCTTTTAACAAAAAGCTGTTTACACCAGTGAGGTATACCATTACCTGTTACCTTAGAAATAAGGTTACGGAATTTGATGACTGGATTCACTGAATGTGTGATTATAACCCGCATTTATTAAAGAACAACAACACCTTGATGAATCCTGTCTGATTTTTTTAAATAAAGATTGAAAAAACAGACGATTGTGGAAGTCGTTAAACTTATAAAGTAAAAGTTTAACTAATTGATATGTGAATTTTACGTGTATGGATTGTTTGGACTATTGCGCATCTTTTTGCTTGTTGGTAGAATGTGATGATTATAATGTTTCTAAAGATGTGACGCCATTTCAATTAATTTGTACAAGTGTAAATGCTTTCTGAAGAAAATGGCGCCACTATTTGAATGTTCAAAAGAAACTATTCGAGCGGTTGGCGCCATCCTGACGAGGTGGCCGAGTGGTTAAGGCGATGGACTGCTAATCCATTGTGCTCTGCACGCGTGGGTTCGAATCCCATCCTCGTCGATCTGCGTTTTTAATGCGCCATTCAATACACTGAAGTTCTACTATTACTCTTCATTCTGCTCGCGGAATTTTAGCTTCCAGTTCTCAATTCCTAGGAGTTCTTCTAGTTACTAGGAGTGGACCTTCATCTGACTGGAGAAATCATCTGACTGGGTTCTCCATGAACTGCATCCTCAAACCATAACTCCACTAGCACTTTAAAATTATTTAAAAACTTGGGATCTTTCAGAGTTGTCCTAAAGCACTCCAGTGCTTTTTTAATGCTTGCTTAAGGAACTTTGCAAAAGCTTTTCACTCAGAATTGCTCTTTATTTTTCGGTAGAATCTCTTACAGTCCTACAGTCCTGCAAGGTAGCACTTGTCATGGACAGAAAATTTAGATATTGAGTCCAAAGGTATTTTTTTATACCAGGGAGCAAATGTATTTATTTCTGTTGTAAAGTTGCATTTGACAAGGGGATATATGGATTTAATTAATCATTCGATGAACTACACGTTCTGACATTTCAGCTTTGGGGGAATTTTTCAGAATTTAGAATTTGGGGACATTAATTTCTCCGCTATTGCGGGACAGATTTGTAATTACTGGAGAATGAGAATAAGTATGCCATTTAAAATATCATTTCTGTCTCAGTGAACACGGAACTGAGAATTGGAACCTATAAATCAGCGAGCAGAATGAAGAGTAACAGCAGAGCTTGCGGCGTACTGAATGTTGAATAAAAATGCAGGCCGACGAGGATGGGATTCGAACCCACGCGTGCAGAGCACAATGGATTAGCAGTCCATCGCCTTAACCACTCGGCCACCTCGTCGAGATGGCGCCCACACCTTCAAAGTATAAGCTCTCCTACAAATTAATTTGTACATTTGTAACAAATATATCTTGAGATATATATCTTGAGAACCGAAAACTCTTATCAGGAAAGAACATTTTCTCCCAGTATAATTGTTCTAGGCCCATCCTCATATAAGATCTGTTTTGGTATAACTCCATCGACAAACTTTTCCGTCCGCGAAAAAAACATCGATAGAAATTGAAATTATCAGCTACGACCAGAAAGAAATTTACACAGAAACGACAAAATTAGAACAAGATAGAACAACAAAGAAAGAACATACGACTGCCATATCGAAACACTAACAAACGTGCCGAAAAACATAAATAACGTCCGTATCTTTTCTTATTAACCAATTTAAACAGAAATCAGAAGGATTCATCAAGGTGTTGCTGTTCCTTGACAAATGCGGAATATAATCACACATTCATTGAATCCAATCATCATTTTCTGCAACCTTATTTCTAAGGTAACAGGTAAGGATGTACCTCACTGATGCAGATACAGCGTGTTACAGCGCCATACTTAGTAAAGGCTATGCTGTTGTCAACCATGGTAGGTTTAGGTCGTTTATATAAAATACAAACAAATAATGTAGTTAAAAAATAATAAAAAACAACATATATAATATTGGGTCGTAAGTACTGTGTTTTATATATGATGCTTACAAATAACCGTCTCAAAAATCCAATTTCAGGATTTTTTTTCCGGAGATTTGCATAGCTCAACCCGATTGGCTCGTAAAAAATACATATTATTCAAGCTGATATAATATTTAATCTATATTTAAGGCGATCTCGGTTGAATGTGAATACGCATACTGTATTCATACCCCGTTAAAATACTTTATAGTCTAAAAAAATAGAAATAAAATGCATTTGCTGTAGCTCGAAGGGCGGGGGAAAAAGTCAAGTTAGGTTGAGAAAACAGGGGCTGAGTGGCTGTCCGAGCATCCTCACGCACGTGACTATGTACCAACCAATACGAGCACAGCACGCGGGATTGTCGCCTACATCAAAACTGCACAAGGTGTATTTTAAATAAAGCTAATTTTTCACAAAACATTTCTTCAATTTAACAATCATACTCCATCACGAGTTAAGGAAAGATCTCGAAGGTAAAAAAAAAAATGTTAAAAAAAAAACTCTTTTAAGGCCTAAATTTTACACGGTTTTGTAAGGTAGCGTGGCCGAGCGGTCTAAGGCGCTGGATTAAGGCTCCAGTCTCTTCGGGGGCGTGGGTTCGAATCCCACCGCTGCCAAGTAGCTTTTCCCAAACACTTTTTAACAGCAAAAATAAAACAGACAGTGCATTTCTCCAGCCGTTCGATATTTGGCGTCACCCAAAAAAAAAAAAAAAAACTACAGGGCCAATGAGAGTACATTACTCCATTTCCCCATACTGCTTCTCACCAGGGATTTGTCATATAGACTGGATTTATCATCTTGTTAAACAGAGACATGACCTAACGCCCAGATTACCTCACCTGGATGAGTGAGCATCTTCACAGACACATTGTTTCTCACTCAATGAATGTAAACATTCTATAAAACACATACATACATTCATAAATCTGATTTATCTCTCGCTGTCAATTTATACGTTAAGACAGTAAGTAGACAATGCTGCTTTAACCCACACCGCCATTTTGTTTATATTCTGACCTACATCCTCACTGACAAAAACTAAACCACAGGACTATAACCCTGTACCAGGCTTTAAATCAGACAGGGGGTTATCTGTCTCTCACGTTCACCATAAACACCCATTTTATTATCTGTTTTCTAAAATAATATTTCGCCTGTGGATTGTATCCAGAGGAAGCCGTCCTTTATCCTCCATCTCGCTTTTTTTCATGGCTCTTATCCCAAACAGCAGGAGCGCACAGGTGGCGCACTACCAAGGCACACTAGAGCCAGGGGTTAGGGTTTAATCTCCGTTCGGTTTGGAATGGACCGATGGGCTGAGTTACTGTCACAGCCCACCAGTGAACTAATTAGTGTTTACTTGTGTGAACACAGGCTATGAAGGATTTAAGGACATTTTAAAGGGTATCTATCTATGTAGCAAATCAAATATTTACAAATAATTTAATATTAACCACCTACTGAAAACATAGTGACACGAAACAAAGGTTCCTCCAAGACCAATGGTTAGGTTTAGGGCTACATACAACATCAATTAACAAAACTAACTAATTAGCTGACTAGATAAGACAACAAATCAGCACAATAAATGAACAAAATCTATCTTAAGAACAAAAAGTGCAAATATGCCCATTAGCTTGGATAACATTTTATTGTATTGGAAGTTTTCCTCAATTGAATGGTTTAAGACTGCGGGTTGCCAGATCAACCCCAAATCTTAAAAACAATTAACATAAAATCTGATACACCACATTGCAATTGATCTTAAGATTTAATTTAATTTCAGTGAAAATACATAATTAACGTTAATAAATTAATTATTTATTAATAATAAACGTTAATAATTAACGTTTTTTTCTATTTATGACTAGACTCGCTATTACGTATAAACTAGCAAGCTTGGTCACATGGGATTAGTTAAAAATTAATACAGTCCTATCCCATCTAGAACACCATCTAGCAATTTCACACACCAACCTGAAATTGCTTTTTTTGCACAATAATTATTAGCTATTAATATATAACTATTAGCTGCACAAAATTATCCCCCCCCCCCAAATTAGTTGTCTTAGCTAGTTAGTTTGGTTAATTTATGTTGTTCCTAGAGGAATGTTGCCTCGTGTTGCTGTGTACTGAACTGTATATGGTTGAAATGACAATAAAAGCCGACTTCAAATTCAAATTCAAAATTCAAATTCAAGTTTTATTTGTCACATACACAGTCATACACAGTACGATACGCAATGAAATGCTTATACGACCGCCCGTGACCTTAAATATTTTTACAAATGGAAACTATAAAACAAGATTCAGTATAATATAATATATTACAACTTAAGTCTGTGAAAAACTTGAGGTAGTATTTTAATGAGATGAGGGGGATGTGAAAAGAAGACTTGACTTGACTTGATCCCCCACGTGACTCTTAATGAACTCTTTAATTGAAATGGCGTCGGGTTTAATTACGGATTCTATTGCTATTTTTCAGTTCAGTTTTGACATTCAGTACGTACTTGAATTGCCCCCAACACATACATCTGCTCACATGATACCCGTGACGTCACAGTGAGTTACCACGGTCTGCTTGAAAATCGCGCGTATGGCAACATCAAAGCGCACAAACAGATAATGCGCTGAGTAGAGCGTGCGCGGTCGCCATGGTGACACTCACCCCAACCTGCAGCTTCCCCGGATGATGAGTGACGTCAGCGAGCCGCGTCTCTCTCTCTCTCTCTCTCTCTCTCTCTCTCTCTCTGTTCTGTTAATCCGAGAGCATCCATTTTTCACGCACGCAGGCTGTTCAGTGCCGGAGCGCAGACACACCGCTGAAGCCGCTAATCGCTATTAAAATACTTTTACTAAAATATATATATATATAAACTAAAAAACAGCGCTGAGGAATATACGCGCTTATATATATATATAAATATATATATAAAAAAACAGCGTGCGTGCGTGTGCGCGTGTTTGCGAGAAGAAGCGCGCGCGTCCTTATAATAAAATAACGAGAAGGAGAAAAAAAACACCGTCGTGTCGTTTACACACCACCTGACTGTCGGATCTGTGTGTGCACCGCGCTAACACTAAAGAGAAATGTAAGTACTCATTCATGTACAGTATACTTATTATTATTATTATTATTATTATAAATTTTCCAGTTTGGGTTTGGGATTAGCGAGCTCGTGCGCGGATGCTTATTTCTAGAAGGTGCTCTGGGCATAGTGAGAGGCATTATGTCGACACACACACACACACACACACACTAAATATAAATAAACGTAACGGTGTTGATTTTTTAAAGGAAAATCAGGATTTTTATGGATATGTTTGAATGTTTATGACTGTATTGAATTTATAAGAAAAATGATTCCAGCCTCAAATGATGTTTACTCCTAAATTGTAGAATAAGATCATAATAATATAGATAATAATAATAAGGCATATATTTAAATCGATTTAAAATATTTCCAATAGGAAATCAGCTATGTATAATTCCTGTCAGGTCATCACATCGAATGATTTTGTCTTTTATTATTTATCATGTATTGTGTATAGAGCTTGGGGTGAGGGCAGACATGGCCGAAACACGCCTATAGGCTCCGGATCAGACTGGCTTTGTTGGAAATTCTTTTGACCGATCTGGAATTTTTAACAACATGCTCTGAATGCATGCATTTACATTAAACATACTATTGTGTATATTCGGCTATTAAACTAGATGAGATCCAGCCTAAATCCTGGCTTAAATCTGCATTACCACAATCATCTGTCAGTCATGAAATAATAAAGTAGCATAGCATTCGTACTGTATTTCTTTCTTGTTCTTTTTATTTCTTTACCTGTAGACGTGTTGCTCGGTGCTGGTGGTTGTGATGGTGATGGTGGGGGTTGGGAGGGTCATATTGTGTTATTGCTCTTGTACAAAACAGGGTAATTCTTCACACACCCTTACTGAATTAGGTATATTTTGCAAAAAATATTACTTTAGGTCTATTATATAGCTGTAAGAAAATTCTTTAGGAGGTTTAGGAGCTCTTAAAGCTCCTGTTGTTCTGCTCCTGCATGGAGGCTGTGACCAAATGGCTGGCGCTAACACGTCTCCTGCGCAAGATGGCCGAGCCCCAGCCTCCTCCAAGCTGAGCGAGCTGCGAGCGATGCAACACCACCAGATTATCTTGCAATCCTAATCACATCCCTTTGCTTACAGACTCTTCTACCTGTCAAGAGCAGTGTCGATTAATCATGTATTATTATTATTGCTATTATTATTATTATTATCATTTGACGGTGAGATAGTAAGTAGAGTGTTTTTATTTATTTAATTATTTATTATTCTAAAAAAGGAGGATGCTGTGTCTTAAAATGATGTTTGAGAGGGAAATCCAGGGATCATCTGATCATGTCATATACTATATATATATATTATATCAACCAAGTAGTTAATTGTGAGATTTGGATCGAGGATGTCCTGGATGTGTTGCTGATGTATCACGATATGTAAATGAGCCAATCCCTAAGCGAGAAATTGTGTGCTATTCACAACCACGACAGCCTCACACGATTTCTCGAAATCATTCAGCACGGTTTTAAAAAGAATCTTTAAGCACATGTAGTATAAAATCGTCTCGAGGGTTTGTGAGGCTGAGGTTAATGCATTTTGTCCAGCCATTAAAGATTTAAAACAAGAACGTCACATGATATTTTTGGATAAAATCATTTAATATAAATATAAGAAATGATTGTAGAGAATGCTCTCTGGTGTGTGACCTGTTCTTTAGATTGCCATTAACTCATGAAACATACTAATTAAATACTGTAGTTAATATGTGAGTTTTGGATGCTTGATAATAATATTTTTGAAATTTCACTGACAAAGAAAGAGACGACAAAAATCCATAATGACAAGCTGCCCTGCTTTCAGTTCTACACTGAGTTCATTTGAAGCTTTAAAACACGTTGCATTTGAACACATTATGGTCTAAATTGTCAACATTTCTATCACAGTTTTTGCTGTATGATATCACAGACCATTTAACCGTAAATGCATTTCATTTTGCCAGCTTCCTGTGCAAAGGGCATTTATTTACGCACAGTCGCCCTTGTTTAGCACGGGTTTATAGCATCAGTGATAAAACGTGCTATTTTTAGACTGATTCTTTAAAATGTAGGAGCATTAAGAGCTGAGGTAGTCTGCTTCTGAAATGGAATTTGACGATTCCTGTTTTGGGAAAAACAATAATAAATCATACACTTCAGATGTGATCCCTTGTGTTGTACATGTGATTATTTTTCATAATGTGGCAATTAAGAAATACAAAGCCTTTGTGATACTGAAATTCTCAAAGGTCATCTAAATCAATTCCAGTGCACAGCTGGCTAAAACAGAGGTTCAGATTTACTCTTCAATTCCAGACATTAGAAGTTGTTATTGAAAAAGCTTAAATCAATCGATTAGGACGGTTTTGGTGATGTGGGCGCCCGTGTGGAGACGTGCTGCTGGTGATTTTCGTCCTCTCTGAAGGGGACTGAACGCTCTAAATATAGACAGCAGTGAAGGGGAAGGTGAGGCGGAAATGGAGGCAGAGGATGAGAAGAAAACACCAAATCAGGAACGTCCGGATTTTAACACATCCGTCTGTTTTCTCATTTTATCCGCTCTGTTAATTAGAGCTCAGTTGAGAAATAAAACAAGTAATATATCGTAATTGTGTTAAAAGAAAATGACACAAAGGTGTGATGAGATGGAGCAGAAGCAGTTCAGCGTTCAGGGGTCACCTTTATCTCCTGACTTGTCGCCGTCTGGTGGTCAAATCTGAGAATTGCAGAGGTTTCTTATTTTCACATGCGCACACATTTTCTGTCACGGCTCAGGATTTCATCAGGACAAAAATAAATCGCAGTGTAGTTTATATACACGTATATCACCTTAAACCGATGCTAAGACACTGTGTTAGGATCATGATCGATCATTTAACAGATTCTCCATGTCTGTCTGTCTGTACAGTAGGCCAAAAACAAAGTGATGGTTTTTATCGTTTGTCCATTTCACACGAATTATAAAAATGAAAAAGAGGTCAAGCTAAATTAGAGATTCTTGCTTAGTCAAAGCAGAAATAATTCTGTTTACCAGCGGTTCAGCCTTTGACTCATCTGATGACTAGATCGGACTTTTCTGAAATAGGCTGATGCTGATTTTATCTCTGAAGCTCATCCGCCTCCCCAAAACAGCGCCCACCACACCAGGGCTCTTTAAATACTCAGCTGGTTACTCAGAGAGCAAAATTGTAGTTGTGTGTGTGTGTGTGTGTGTGTGTGTGTGTGTGTGGGTTGGTATTTCTCTTTCTCTCTGCTGTCAATGACACAGACACTAGCTACTCGTTAGCAGCTGTGAGCTCATGCATGTATAAGAGGGCGGATAGCACTTTCCTCCAACTGTGTTACTCAGCGCTGTGAAGCAGCATGAGCAAAGATGGCACCTTAACATGTCTCAGAGGAAGCAAGTGTTGATCTTCACCAGCGTCGCTTCATATCTGCCGTATGATGCAGCGAGCGAGACGGACATGTGGATTGGCAGATGACAAAAAACTAGAGCAGATTCCAAGCATTAGTTATCCTTTACAAACTCGTACTGATGACGATGATGATGATGATGATGAATCATAGGGGTTGAATTTTACAGAAATGCCTTGACACCTAATATTCATTTATAATGATTT
>QNUK01000774.1:85000-125000 GCA_013621035.1 Clarias magur
TTCTGAAAAGATTTGTATTTAGTTTCTTTATTTATTTCTAAACTCAGAAATGTTTAGATAAGTGGATTTGCGTTGGCCCTGTTCGCCTGGCCGTTTCGGAGGGACCTGGCCGGATAAACACGGGCAACGCGGCCTACGAAGCCAGAATTTATTTATTTATTTATTTATTTACGTACACTATCCACATATTTGTCTTCAATGTTCCGGATACTAAAAACAGGACGAAGTACGATGTTATCAGAAAACCGTTCGATAATCAGACATCCACGGAAACAGTTGTAGAGTAAATCTGTCAATGTCTAATTATATTGATGAACATCTTGGGATTCTATATAAATATATAAATATATAAATATACATATATACTGGGGAAAATAATGACATTATGATGACCTGTGTTTATCGTTCCGAGTTAGAAATTACAATGTGTGTGTGTGTGTGTGTGTGTGTGTCTTTGAAAACAATGACAATGTTCAACATGAATTAAATATATGATTAAAAAACAAACGAGTGTGTGCGCCATGGTTGTTTTTTTTGTTTGTGGTCTGTTAAAAGATTGTGTTTTGCAATACAAAATTTTCATACACATGACCAAGCTAACCAGCAATATGAAAAAAGATATATTGTGCTTGTCCCCGCCCCCCCTTCCTCTTTTTCTTTTTATAAGGTACTTGTCTGACACGTCTGAGCATGGCTTCTTCCGTTGTCTGCTTCTTTGCATAATTGATGATTCTACTGAGAGCCCTTACTTAAAGGGAAATTCTCAACATTGAAAGTGCAAGTGTTCTCCTGAATGTGAATCAGTTCTCCCTCAATCACTTCTCCATGAAATTTTGTTTTCACCAATTAAGGATATATATATATATATAAAATATCAAGTATTTAATTTTTAAATGTAGACTTATAGCTTATAGCTCATAATAACAAAATTAATTTATATATATATATATATATACACAGTACAGAGCAAAAGTTTGGACACCCCTTCTCATTCAGCGAGTTTTCTTTCTGTGTTCTTTCTTGTGTTCTTCAGCCCAAACGCCGCCTCTTTCTGCTTGTTGCCTGTCCTTAGCAGTGGTTTCCTAGCAGATCTTCTAGCATGAAGGCCTGATTCACACAGTTCCTCTTAACAGTTGTTCTAGAGATGTGTCTGCTGCTAGAACTCTGTGTGGCATTGACCTGCTCTCTGATCTGAGCTGCTGTTAACCTGCGATTTCTGAGGGCTGGTGACTCGGATGAACTTATCCTCCGCAGCAGAGGTGACTCTTGGTCTTCCTTTCCTGGGCTGGGTCCGCATGTGAGCCAGTTTCTTTGTAGCGCTTGATGGTTTTTTGTGACTGCACTTGGATTTCGTTTTCCCAATTTTTCGGACTGACTGACCTTCATTTCTTAAAGTAATCATGGCGCCGCTTTTCTTCACTTAGCTGCTTTTTTCTTGCCATAATACAAATTCAAACTCTTGAATGAGAAGGGGTGTTCAAACTTTTGCTCTGTACTGTATATATATATATATATATATATATATATATATATATATATATATAGAGAGAGAGAGAGAGAGAGAGAGAGAGAATTATGATATATATTAATATCTTTTTCCCATCAAATATCAAGAGATTGGCCTCACAGTATAATATTCGAGGCAGTACAGCTCCAGGGTTCACACAGCATCCTGTACATTGTGTGACAAGTGCAGTGTGATACAGTAAATACGCAGCACAGTGGTGATAAGAGAGTCAACACGCGGTACAACAGGAGCAGGCGTAGATATTAACCAGCCTGCGTAAATGACTGTAAACATGACGACATGAATACACAAGACCATCATGACCGGAGGATATAATTCCCACAAAACATGCATCATTATCAAGACCTACAGTATTGTCAATAGCAGCAATTTAATTATTATGTTTTTAACTAATCTGTAATAATAAATAATATTAAACTCTAACCAATTCTAGAGAATTGTCTGAAAATGGACACTCTTTAAACTGATCTGAAAGTTACAACCTCTCGGTTATTTGAACAGTTGTTTTTTAAATTGATATTATTAAAGGTGCGGAAGTCAGAATGATCAGGAAACAAGCAACTCCAGCTTGGTGACCCTCGACCAGACAGCAGGCAGTTTTAGCCATTCAGGTAGCATTCATTTTGATTTTAACATTCATTTAAGAATATGGTTTATAAATAATGCCTTTTGTGATTTGGGTGGTGCTGGTTTGCCATTTTAAAAAAGTGGGTCCCTAGATAAACAAAATAAAAAAAAGTTTGGAAACACTGACTTATTATGTTAATTTGAAACAAATTAACATAAATATTAAAGTTCTCCAAAATGTGTGTTCCAGCTGAAACACAGCTCAGCTCCTTACATCACATTCCTGAAATTCCTTTTGTTTCACTTCTGTTTCATACAAGCTGTTTCCATGTCTGTCACTTTAAATCTCAATGTGCTACTGCCCCCCCATGGAGAAATGTGGGAATGCATGTTATTTAGCCATTCAGAACATCAGGGGGAAAAAAACTTCATTAAAAACATTGTACTGGAGTGAAGTCAGGGGAGGGGATATGCAAATGCACATTAACGTTATAATGGGTGGCAAATTCAAACAACACACTTAAGGTAAGTTATGAATAAAAAGTTGGAGATATATATATATATATATATATATATATATATATATATTGCACACAACTTCTAAATAATGTTCAGGTTCCAGTCCCTTGTACCAGAGAAGCCCCAGTCCACTTAAAAAAAAAAAATCCACTTCAGTGTAGGTCACTTCATCATACCACCCTGTTGTTAATTATTTTCCTATAAGACCTCTATTTCATTCCTCGCGTATTTATCATCACATAATCTATAATCATATTACATTTCCTAACATTGCCTAACACGGGGACGCGACTGTTACAAAGTGCATGGAGTTCATCTGCCTGTTGCTATGGTAACGTAGCAGAAGATCCCTTTAGGATGTATTACAGAGCATTCCTCTCAGTGGTTACCACATTATAGGAACAAATTATAGACAATGGTAAACACACACCGTGCGTATGCACACTGCATTTGCGTGTAGGATGATCAAACATTTCTCGACTCCTGGTGTGGTTGTGGTGAGTTCTAGCTGGAGTTCTAGCTGTAAACACTGAAGACAGGATAAAATGAAACGAGACAAATTGGACGGAATTGCCAACAATTGTCCCGACTGATACCGTGAGGGAGGGGAAAAAAAATCTAAACACTTTATAACCTCTCTAAGCCTCTAAACTCAAACCCTTTAAGACTGTTCATACTTTTAACTTTTTAGACATCTTCTTCTTGACCCTCGTTAAATATCAAACGACGTGTGTCCACAGATGTGTCCTCGCTAATTAAGAGAATCAAATTTAAAGAAGCTTTAAGGCTCAGGTCTTGTAAATTTTGCTTACAAGTTCTATCTAAAACTGCCATTAATTCCAGTGATCTCAGCTGTTAAACATGAACTCTAACCAGTGATCCATATTCAATTCGTAAGAAATAATAATCTATTTCTGAGCTGCCAATTCCTGATCCTTTCTTGACTCTTACTCTAGTATCAGTGTTGCCATCATACCGTTAATGGACACACGCCCACTTCATTGTCAATGGTTACTAGAAGCCTGGTGTTTTTTCGTCCACACTCCAGTCCAGTAGGTGTTGGTATCGCATGTTTGTTGCTGCTGCTGATTTCGTAACTCCAGCTGCCTGATGTTCTGTAATGTTCTTATCTAGTTGCATCATTACAAACTGCAGATCTACATTGTGACAGAATGCCGAACAGAACCCTGATCAATATTTTGGGTGGTTTTCTGTATAGAACCAGCTAAAGCTGTTAACGCTGTCCACTAGACTTTAGATTTCATATTTCTACTTTTATCTGTATATAAGAAAACTGTTTTAAAGACGCCTACACATTACACAGAGTACAGTACATGTACAGCATATTTTGTAGGGAAATATCTGTATTTTGGTCAGAAAAACA
Source organism: Clarias magur (assembly GCA_013621035.1). Taxonomy (NCBI): domain Eukaryota; kingdom Metazoa; phylum Chordata; class Actinopteri; order Siluriformes; family Clariidae; genus Clarias; species Clarias magur. The sequence continues at coordinate 88,999 of QNUK01000774.1, forward strand.
ATCAAAACACTTTGTTGTTCATTTATAATAATGTTATAACTATTATATTATACAGAAACCCACATAATTATCTTGTTTACATGGATTTAGTAAAATATAAAGAGCAGACACACAGATGGTAAAAAAAGAAAGAAAACCTGTATTAATAAATTATTCTGTGTGGGAGGCGAGGTCGCACTTTGTAATTGCCCACCTCCAAAATGATTGAGCACTTTCAGAGGGATTTTCATCTGAGAATGTAAACATTAACAGGACAGATCTCTCTCTCTCTCTCTCTCTCTCTCTCTGAGATTCTTGATTTTGAGGCAGGGAGTGTTTGTGTTTGACATTGTCACGACGCTGGTTCTGATCCATTAAACTGGGCTCTTCACTCCTCCACCCACCCCTGAGCAGCATTCCACATCATCACATTCCTGTGTGTTTCCGGATGAACCTTATCTCTAATTCTCCAGTCAGCTCAAACCCTGAGTAAACACACACACACACACACACGCACACACACACGCACACACACACGCACACACGCACACGCGCACACGCACACACGCACACGCACACGCACACACACACACACACACACACACACACACACAGTGGTCCTGACAGGGATTTAATATAAAAGAGAAGTTTAATAAAAAAGTTTACAAAAATAACTTTTTTTCCCCCCATTCAAGCACAACTGATTCATCATCCTCCTGACTCACCACCTCCTCCCGAGTGATTCTTAATGTCTTTTGAACAGTTTAAAATCTGTAAACGTGTGTGTTTTTCCCTGCTGAAGGCCTCCGAATAAACCAAACAGCGCGTGGGGGGGAATTCTTGAAATATTGCGTGCTTTCCCTCCATACGCTTGGATGAGGCGGATAAGAAACATCCAAAAGAGGTTGAGTAACATTTCACTCCTGCACTGTCGCAACCGAGCTAATCTCCTGACCCTAATGTGTGTTTTATTCCGCATCCGCATTTTTTTCCCAAACCAGAAATGATCAGTAACATATTCAATGGTTAAACGGGAGTAAAGGCTTTAAAAAAATGTTTTTGCTTCACATTTCACTCGGATGTTTCGTCTGCTTCGTGTCTCAATAAAACACAGATTGAGGTGGGTATATATTTGAAATCTGGCAACCAAAACACAAAGAAGCAGAATACGCTGATTATGCATCATGAAAAAAACATTATTAATAGTAGTAAGAGCTTCTCATTTCAATCATGCGGAGTGTGTGTCTTTCTTTATTGACGACACCCTACACAGTTTGATTGGTGCAAAAAAAATAAAAAATCAAGAACTGGCAACCAAAACCAATTAAGCAAGTGGAACATCTGTAATTTCAAGGCCGTTTACTAGAAGCTCAGAAATCTTAACAAACTTATTACACAAAGTACAAAGATGAAGAACACTGGAAATGTACAATCTGGCAACCGAAACACTAAAAACAAGCTGCCTGGAGGACAATCAGTAAAGATGTCTGTTTTGTAAGTTTACTGTGCCTCATAAAAGATCACAAGTCCAGGAACAGTCTTCCTAAATAATGGGGTTATTCATCATGAGTTTGTTTCTTTAATTTATTTTAAATAATCCGCGAGTGATTGTTCATAACTTTAAACCACACAGTATCATCAGAGCAATAAATAAATAAATAAATAAGCAACCAAACCTGCAGAATAAGTTGCAGGGAATCCAAGGACAGCAAATATACCCTTTTAATGCCAGGCATGTCAACTAACTGTCCAAAAAAGTCTTAAATCTGGCAACTAAATATGTAAAATTTCAGTATGTTAAGATTCTAAACAAATAAACACTGAAAAGGTTCCTTTAAAACCAGGAACGATGACTACAAGGTTAACCATTCATTTCACAACTTCCTCACCGAACACACCACAGGTCAATGGGAGCAGAAGTCTTAAATCTGGCAACCAGACTTCCTGAATGTGTGTATGCACAAACGTTTAGGGCTCTTGTCCAATTCCTGACTCAACACTATACAGAGCAACAAGACTGGACATGTGAGATCTGGCAAGTGAAAGCTGAATTAGCTGTACAGAGACACTTCAAAGTACACAGTATAATTGGAGTTACAAAAGAAAATCTGGCAACTAGAGCATTCAATAAGCAGCAAGATTTCCAAGAACTGCAAAAATATCGCTCTAAAGCCAGGACTCTCAACTACATCCAGTAGAGAACATTTCCTCACACAGATCCATGAACCAGGTGATGAAATCTGGCAACCTGGCATGCTGCATACTGTGAATAACCTGTGAATGGGCTTTATCTTGAAAATTAGGGACGTTAATGATGTCTGGTCTGTGTGATCATGCTTAGTGCACTCCGTCTCGACACACCTTCACGCTACGCTGTGTGAGCAGAGCAAACAACGAGACATGCGGAATTATCCATCCAACAACAGCAAACACAACATCCTAAGGCAGTACTGTTATTTCTACAGCACAATTCCACACCAGATGTCTGAAATCAGGCGACCAAAGATGAAAGGTTTCGCAAAGGTGGCAAAATCAGGGATGCTAAAACATTTCCCAACAGCTTTTAAGGTTTCTTAAGTTTAAAGCACTTGAGAGAGATTCCTGTTCGTGCATACTCATTCATGTTTTCCACATTAAGTACACATCTGAGAAAATCTGTTCCTTGTAAAAAAAGAAGAAAAAAAAAAGAAATTTATATCATTTTCTAACAGTTTAACAATCTGGGAACTGCTATGCTATCACACTGAAAAAGCTGCAAATAAAGATGTTTCTCCATATACGAGACAGTAAAAAGTCTTTAAACTGGACTTTCTGTCAGAAATCTGTCAACCAAATGCACGCGCACACACACACACACACACACACACACACACACACACACACACACACACACACACACACTATCTATTCTGCGTCTAAACCCTGTTGACGCGAGTCTTCCTAACCCAGTGACCTCATGTGTTATGTTCAAACATCTGACCAGCAGATGAATCAGCTGTACACGAGAATATTCTTCGAGAATGTTCCTCTCTGGCTTCTCTCGCTCTTTCTTTCAGGATTTCTCAAAGTCATGGAAAAGGTGGCTGAGACCCAGCGCGCCATCTGGAGCAGATTAAACCCCTTCCCCCTTTTGGTTTGGATCCCTCTATGCCTGAACGAGCTCCTACACTTCTCCTCTCCGGTACTGTCTTTCTCTCGCTCCTCCTCCTCCTCCTCCTCCTCCTCTTCTTCCAGTCAGTTCTTTCCTTCACTTCTTCCCCTCAGTCTGTCCCATTAATAAGGGAAAATGGGGCGTCTGAGCAGGACCGTGTCCTCTGCAGGGTTACTGATCCTACTGGTTTTTGGGTGGACACACAGCCAGACGACCAACTACACCAGGTAGTGTGTGTGTGTGTGTGTGTGTGTGTGTGTGTGTGTGTGTGTGTGTGTGTTTAAAGGGTCCCTGTGATCCCAAATGTTTCTAAATCTATTACTGATTTTTCAATAAAAAATAAAAAGTATTTATGTATAAGATTTAAAATAGAAAAATAAATGAAATAATGGACGTCTCTACTGAAGTTTAATAAGCTTTTGTTCAATCTACTCTGTGTGTATGTGTGTGTGTGTGTGTGTGTGTGTGTGTGTGTGTGTGAGTGTGTGAGGATTATTCCACCTGGAAAAATTGGAAGAAGCTGTAAAAATGGTGAAAGCCTTTGTTTCTGTGTGTGTGTGTGTGTGTGTGTGTGTGTGTGTGTGTGTGTGTGTGTGTGTGTGTGTGTTTTCTTTCCTAAATTGACAACTCATACTGGCAGATGTGCTGGAAACTTCTTCGACCTCTTCAGTCTGCAGGAATTTGCGGAATTTGCTTACTGTATGTCCTGGTCCACAAATACCAAAATGGTTTTATTTCATCATTTATACATTTTCATATACATATATATATATGCGAACCCTCAAGGGAGAAAAACATTCCCTGGTAGTAATTTCTGAATAGTTCTATTCCCTGCAGAACCCTACAAAGTCATTACTGGTGTGTCTTAATATTCAATCTGGTCTGTTTTAGACTTAAAGTTCATGAATACTGACCTTTTAAACCCACTTGTAGATTAGCTTTAGTCTGTATTCCATTAAAAAAAAAAATCCCACTGCCTTCTGTATCCGCTGCCATGTTTTTATAAAGCCTGCCTCACATTACAATACTACAAATGCAATATTTATCTCCACCGCTAGATGTCAGCATTATCACCCTTAAAACTCCACCCAAAAGGACACAATTATTTTAAAGGTCTGAGCTCAAAGTCTTCAGCAGAAATCTGTGGCTAGACATTCTGCTGCAATAAGAAACTGATTACAGCATCGTCGAACTGAATATGATTGCAAACGTTTATAACCTCCAGACTTGACAAAACTATGCACCAGGTTTACAGAGCAGTGTGTCTAAGTGTGTTTCTCTCTCTCAGCTACGTATTGTCTCAAACATACAGTGTTTGTTAGTCTGTTGTATTCACAAAATATTTTAGTGATAACCCACAGAGACAAAAAAAAAAAAAAATCCTCCGACCAGGCATCATCATATCTTATTCCTAGACACCCTTATCCAGAGCAACTTACATTTTTGCCTCATTATACATCTGAGCATTTTAGGGATGCAGATCTTGCTCAAGGGGCCAATATGAGTAACTGGATGGTGGTGGGGTTCAAACCTGGGACCTTCCTGGACTGTAGCCCCATGCCTTAAACACTGAGCTACCCCTGCCCCCTACACGTGCCCACATCTTTCCTTCATCCTTTTCCATGAAAAGTTCATAGTACGATTACTGTCCTTCCCAGCATCATGGGTTTCACTGTATCTCCTTATAACCACACGAATTTCATGTTCAGTCTAAACCACCTCTTTTTCCAGACTTGTGATTATTTACCGATTGATAAACCCATTTAAAACAGTCACTGAGTAAAACACTGAGGTAATACAAGTCTCCTGCAGAACTCTGTTCTTACATAATTTATCTGTTATTGCAGTGACTTCAGTTTACACCCCATTATTAACTGGTACCACGCTTGATTGAAAGATCCCAGGTTCAAACACCAACCAAGTTGTTCCTGAACCCTCGACTGCATGAGATAAAATATAAGTTGCTGTACACGTAATGTGGATGCATGCCTTATTGAGACAGACTCATCTCTCCGATTTGAGCAAGCCAATTTTAAATATTTCCCCTATTGTGACCTCATATAAGAAGATCCCCTCCTCTACCTTGTTGCTCAGCTCTGCTGTTCTCTGGGCAGCTCGGCTTAGCAGCAGCTCATTCAGATAGACACTGAAACAGCACATTTGGAAAAGGAGTGAATGTTTGCGGTATTTGCTCAGCTCTTAGACCTGTTAAAGGAGACTTTAAAGAAATAATAGATTACAGGACTTTCAAATGTCTCACAGAGTTTGCGTTTTGTCCTTCCTGTCCCGCTCTCAGGCCGGAGTTTAAATGTGGAGGGAATCTGGACACAGAATCGGGTTTCGTGGCCAGTGAGGACTTTCCTTCATTCTATAGACCAAACAGCAAATGCACATGGTACATCACTGTGAGTGTGAATTCATGTTTTTCTTTGTTAGTTTTTTCTTTGAACAATGCAACAAAGATATCTGAGATGTCAGATGAAAATAAATTGACCAATTTCTAAAAAAAAGTACATCTAGCATGGAATTTTGACATTTAAAGTTAGCACAAAAGTCGCTGTATTAGCCTGGTTGTAATTACTGCTAAACACGACTTTCATTCTGTCTTGGTCAGGTCCCAGAGGGTCAGGTGGTCATGCTCGCCTTCAGGATTTTTGACCTTGAGGCCGACTCCCTGTGCCGATATGATTTCCTGGACGTTTATAATGGTCACTCGAACATGGCGCAGAAGCTGGGTCGCTTCTGTGGGACGTTTCGGCCCGGCATGCTCATCTCCACCTCCAACACCTTGATGTTACACATGGAGTCAGACTCAGCATCTGGGGGGCGTGGCTTCCTCGCCCAGTATACTGGAGCAAAACCACACCAGAACGGTACTCAACACTTACAACCTGCCATTAATTAATGAATTAATGAATAGTTATCGCTTATGCCATGTTTGGATAAAAAACGAATAAAGATTTCAACGAATTGAAAGAAACTTCATACACTCCAGAATGTGTAGAATTCTTTTGAGGGCCTACATCTCAGTGTTCATCATACCTCAGTGTTCTGCTCGCTGCCTGTAACAGTTGTCTGCTCGAGATAGTTTTGTTAGATTGTGAATTTTAAGATGAACATAACAGCTGTGGTGCTGTAAAATATAAAGAATCTAGACTATTTAAAGAGAGTACGGCTTAATATACCATTAGGAATTGTGCTTGGATTAAAGAGAATGAAAATACCTCACATTATATAGAATTTTAGATCTGTATTTATTTTTCGATGAAAGAACAAGGCTTCTTTTTACATTGATACAAGGTTCATTTTTATTTTATTACAAATTCTCAAAATACTCCTCATATATCTCTATATACAGGACATATATATATATATATTTTTTTAAGTAATATTGTATGCTAAATAGTTGTATCCTTGCACCTGAATCAGCATCACTAATACAGTATTATCATTTTTGTATTTTAAACCTGTTAGTGTTGCAACTATTACACAACCACGATCAATTCTTTAAAAACACTATTTAAAACTATGGCCTTAATCATTTTCTCTCACTCAGTTAACACGCTGCACCAGTTTTCTGCTAAACTGTATTGAAATTTGACTTCCAGAGCTACAGTTCTGTGGTGGAAAGTTGACAAAACCACAAGGCAGCATCCATACACCCAACTGGCCTGAGAAAAAATACCCAGCAGGCATCAGTTGCTCGTGGCTCATCACTGTGGATGCAGACAAGGTCAGGACTGGTGAAGTGTTGTTCATAAATGAGTCGACTCCTTAAGTATCAACAATGAAAATCTAAATCTCCTGGTTGTAACAGGATCAATTTCATACATGGAATTCTGTTTGAAAAATATAAAAGTCATAGCTGTTTAGTTTTTTTAACAAGCGGATGTGACAAGAATTTGTGTGCTGATTGATTTTAGGTGATCGAGGTGAGGTTCGATAAGTTCGATGTGGAGCGTGACGCATACTGTCGCTTCGATTATGTGACATTTTATAATGGAGGTGAGGAAGACGACTCGAGACTCATCGGGAAATACTGCGGTGACCAGGTGCCTGAGTGAGTACAGCTTTATCAGCATCATTAACATGACTTGTTAAGTTTTTCAAGGGGTTCTTTGTATAGTCATGGGTTATTATAATATATCGCTAAAAAAAAAAGAAAAGAAAAGCACTTCTGTGGTAGAGTAGTGTTAAGAATGTACCTGTATACAAGGGGTGACTTTTAATCAGAGGTGGAAAGAGTACTAAAATTCTGTACTCAAGTAAAAGTACTGTTACTTTTTGAAATAATTAAAATGTTATAATAAGTGAAAATTTACTGAAGTACAAGTAAAGTTACCAATATAAAAAACTACTCAAGTAAAAGTAAAAAGTAGCTGATAAAAAATTTACTCAGAGGAAAAGTTACCGAGTTACTTTTTTATTTTTTTTTTCACAGCGTCGGGAAGAGGCATTCTAGCGTAGTTCAAAAAAGATGAGCACATATAAATCTCTAACTAGTTGTTTTTAACTGAAGGAACACCTTTGCATAATAAAGCTGTTGTCTTTCTAAATATGGCGTCACGTCCCTGTATGGAAATGGTGGTATATGGCAGAAAGAACTAGATCCAGTCATGAACTGATGAAACAATGAGGTTTGTATTGTTTTACAAAAAGAATACACACACACACACACACACACACACACACACACACACACACCAGGAGGAGGATCAGATTCAAAATAATAATGGGCCAAAATAATAAACTAAATGGTATTTATATTTAGTAGCTAGATTACCTGCAAAAAAAACCTCCACAAACTAAAATCCAGGTCCCTTCCCTGACTCCCTAAACCAAAAACAGTGAATAAATTCCCTCTTCCCAAAATAAATGGCAGCCACGGCCCTACTACTGCTGAGTGCGCAAACATACAGTGAAATTATCTACAAATATATACAAAGAGCAACCAAAGCAATAATCAAAGTCACTAGGAGGCAAAAAGTCACAAAATCAAACCGGCAGAATCACAATCTCTCTCCTATTTCCCGCGTCCGGTTTATATCTGGCGGCGCGGGTTCATGACGTCACTCTCAGGGCGGAAGCGGCCGTGTGGAAGGTCAGGTAGACGCCGATGTGGGGAAACAGTCAGAAAACCCGGAGTGGAGTCTGGAGCGGCGCGCGACCAGCACACGAGACACACACACGCGCATCTTCTTAAAAGGTTTTCACCGCTCAGATGATGTACTGCGGCTAAGATGCTCATCACCGTACTGTCTTCCAAGTCTTCTGTAAATGTCAATCACTTTTACACATTCATTCACCAGAAATTCTATTGCAAGTCCCGGTGTGACTTGAGCGCCTCCCTCAGATTGATCCCACCTGAAAGATTAACTAACACCAGCAGGGAAACCGGCTATCTTTCTGAAAGCTCCAATTTGACATGACAAACACCTGGTAAAATGAGCCACACATGAGGTTCCAGGTTTCCGTGACTCACTGATGAAAAGCCGTTACATAAGACAGGGGGAGTGTTTTTGCATCACTAGATACCTGTCTCATATTAATAATAATGAAAAAAAAAAAAACACTACATTAAGTTCAGAACAAACTTTAACCAAGCTGCAGATTATGGTGCAAGTCAGCCGTTTTTTTTTACGTGTGTATTTGTCTATTTGGTTTATATAAGCATGAAACAGGAAATAAAAATGACAAAAAAGAAATAGATCCTGAGGCCGGATGTCCTCTGGTAACATGGGGGTGAATTCTTCTTGTCTGATGTCTTGTCTTATTCCCAGCTGAAAAAGATTAGATTATTAAAGGGTAATTATTGTGAGAGCTCATCATACGCAGTTGAACCCAGTGTTACTACTACATCTCCTGTACCTCCATCCCCAGGCCCATCGTGACCAACAGTAACATTCTCCTGGTCCAGTTTGTGTCTGACCAGAGCGTCACCTCCGACGGCTTCATCGCCTCGTATTCCACTGTCCCGAGAGGGTATTCTCCTCAGCCACGATCCCCTGTGCACTCATTACCCAAAGTCCCAAAGCTCACCCCGACTCGCAAACCCGTCATCGTGAAGACCACAGAGGCACCATCTACCACAACCACCACTACCACCACTACCACCGTTCCTGCACGTCGACGCCCACCAGTCAATCCCAAACAGCCCGCCAGACCTTCGGGTCGGCGACCAGAAGCGGGTCAGCCCAGTCCGGTGCGTCCAGGTGAGAGAGGGGATGAGTACATGGTATGGCGTCATAAAATACACGAGCCAATCAGGGTTCAGTATGCAAATGCGGACCATGTGCATGACAGCAGAGCAGAGCAAAATGCTCCATGACATGCAAGCAATGTTTTATCCAATATATAAACCACAACATGTCTGTAATTAAAAAAAAATATTTAATACAAATTTCACATGTGCACATTTTCAGACGCGAACGCTCAGTGCCCTAAAACGTGTAAGAGAGATGGCAGCATAAAAACGAGTTTCTGCAGCAGTACGTTTGGTAAGTTTGTTGTTCTATGTTACAGATTCCGATTAGAAACCTATATGTGTATGTGAAATAAATCATGTTTTCTCTGTCTGTAGTGATCACGGGGAGGGTGATGGGGCTCTCTCCGGCTCCTCAGGGCCGCCTTGTGGCCCATGTCTCCATCATTAAGGCTTATAAAACTGGAGGACTGACCATCACTCAGACAGGAGAGACCATGACTGTTAAACTGGTGCTCATGTGCAAGAACTGTCCAGCGATACGCAGAGGTAACTTGTTGCTAAGATTCAAAGTAAATTTGAGACAGAAATAACAACAACGAAATACGAAATGCAATAAATGAGGGAAAAAGTAATAAAAACAATAAATATTTATGGAATAATAATCCATAAGAAGCAACAAATGAAGCAAAAGTAAAAAATACTTACTTAGAAAAAAAAGGTTGCAAATTGCACAAAATTTCAGTTTCTCAAAGAAATCAACATTATAAAGTTCTGAACTTCAGTTCCTTCATCCGTCCACTTTTTCTATTTCAGGTCAAAACTTCATCATGATGGGTCAGGTGGGTGAAGACGGGCGTGGCATTCTCTCTCCAGGCACGTTCACGGCCGTGTACAAAGACCCGCACCACAAAATCCTCTCCAGCCTCACCAATCAGCCATGCTGATCTCCAGGGCCAACAAAAACACGGGGAAAAAAGTGAACAGAACAGCCTGCGAAAAAACTCATCACATGACAAAATCATTCGCTAAAGCAAACGTCAGGCGTGGAACTTGTGTTCAGTGTGTGTGTTAGCTGGTATCCTGTGCTCAGTAGCACAGTGTTGTATCTCTCAGCCTCACTGTTTGTTTACTGTTGCGTATTGTTGCGTGTTCACCCTTTAAGACCTACAGTTATAACCACAAAGAATTCTTCATTTGTTAACTATAATATTTGGTTTGCTATTTTCTAATTAGCAAATCAGTGCACTAGCTAGTTAGCTAACGTTTACGCAACCCAACGGAGAGCGGACATTTAATACACACTTTGGGGAAGTGGACAAGGGCGCATTAAAAACAGTAACTCAGTCTGCGGTTTGACATCAAATTCGGAGCAGCTACACCAACTACACCGAGATGATGAAATGGCAACATATAGAGGAAAATTTCACCTTATTCATTTTTATACAATTGAAGATGTCATACCATGTATTTGTAATTTATGATGTCATCAAATAAAGGTTTTATATCACACAGCATCTCCTGTTTTTTTTTTTTTTTTTTAACCAATAACAACAACAAAACCTTTCAGCTTGTTGTATTAGGAAAATAGCCTTGACGAACTTTTCTGCCGTGAAGACATCAGAAAAATTGAAGTTAAACTGGAGATTCCTTCTTATGAAAGTGCCATGCATTCACAACTCTTGAACTTAGAATTATGACTTGTCTCAGAATTGAATAGTAAGCCATAATTACAAAATAAATCAACAATTAAACTTTTTTTGGTCAAACAAATGCTTTTTTTGGTCTGTTAATGAGCTTGCATTTGGAAATGTTGAGTCTGTGATTCACAGCTGCACTATTACAGAGCTGCTGCTCGACTGTAGAAAGATAATCAAAAACCTGACTTTGAAAAAATTTCTGATTTCAAATTTATTGAAATTAACCATGACAGGACATGGAAGTATGTTAACCATAACAGAATCATGCAATGTCATCTGATGCAACGTTTAGTAAAATACAAAGAAAAAACATATGCGATTTTGATATTCGACAAAAACATAGAAAAATCACCAGATATAAATTGTGCATATTTACTATACAACTTAATTAATAAAAATGCATGTAGCTCATTACATTATTATAGCTTCATCACAGTTTTAGCCCAAGAGCCATCAGAGCATCCTCACACCCACTCCCCGGCTTTGCCGTCTCTCTCCGGCGCCTCCTGCTGGCCGCAGCAGCCCTGTAGCCCCGGGTGCTGAGACACAGGGAGGTTCTTATAGACGGCACGGCTGTAAGGGATAAAGCAGAGTCCGAGCTGTAGGTGGCGTGCCAATCTGCAGTATGCCGCGAGAGCCAGCACCAGCAGAGGAACCAGCAACAAGAACCCGACGACGAGCAGAGCCACGCAGGACGCGTCGTTCAGGAGGTCCGAGCAGTAAGCCGAGGTACCACCGGGCTGGACCTGGATGAGCAGGTGGAAGGAAAGTCAGTCTCATATTCATCAGGCTTCCTAGCAAGGCACCGGTTACATTAATCGTGACTTTCACTTTAAGACTTAATTCATGTTCATTGAGACTATATACTGTAAGATGCGCTGTAAAGCAACAACATTTCGCCAATTAAAAGGTAGAGTATGCTTTCACCAAAAAAAAAAACCTTTGAGTTTTTGCTAACGCAATGATATTTATAAATGTTGAAATCTTTTTCCAGAATAGAAAAAACGTCAACGAGAGTCAACTTTTAGGAGTTGAATCATTTGACTAATTGAAAATACTTCAAATTCCCATCGCTATTGTTTCACCTTAGAATGGCAGAGGAAGCCGAACACCACCATGGTGAGAGCCGGAGTGAGGATGATCCCGAATACAACACTGGCGAGAGAGACGTTCAAGGCGGCGATGATGAGGTTCTGCACTGTGACGAGGACCGAGCATGCCCAGCAGTCCAGTGAGGCTCTGAGCTCCAGAGGCTCAGTCGCAGCTTTGGAGGATGAGTACGGAGGAGGAACTACCACTGCTGGGGTAACTGGGTCAACAACCGGTGACGACATGGCGGTTGTGTGATGCAGACGCGTCGAGTCTGAGTCACCTGCTTCGGAGCCGAACTGGCGAGACGGCGTCCTTTCCAGCGTCCCATTGCGTGACAAAGTCATCCTGAGAAAGAGAGAGAGAGCTCAGACAAGTGCATATGTGCAGTGATTCAAGACCTTTTTAGCAAATTCTCAGTTTCATGCTTAATCATCATTAGCACCTAACAATCTGCTTATAAACAAGTTGTGACGTAATAATTATTCAGAAGTATTTTACATACATCAGGGTACAGATGAAGACATTTCCCTTCTGACAGGTATTTATTTTTGTATTTCTTCTGTTATAACACAGGAGGAGGATTTCAGGAAGTTTTGAAAAACTTGGCGCGATCATAGACTGTATAAGACCCGAACAAAGCCCTGTTTTCCCTCTACAGCCGGTCACTTGGTAAGGTCATATCCTCACACGGCTTTTCAGAACATTGCTATGCAGATGACATGCAACTTATTCTCTCAGGTTTCCACCCGGATAACATGGGACTGTATGGGGATCGAGTCACTTTCTGAGCGAAAGTTTTCGCTCATTTGAGGAACTGCACCTTCAAACTTGGGGCCGAAACCTTTGAAACTTCAGAACCAGAGTTTGCCTGTTGGGTGTGATGTAAAGCCTGCAAAGACAGCGACTATTCCAAGTGCCATGAGAAGGCAAGTCAAGAGGACTACTGCGAAGGAAAAGTGGGTGTGATTTAGCTTAATAAAATCGCCTGGCACACAGAAATCCATTCAGTTCTAGCTGCTTGTGAACTTTCACTGATGTGTGTAGTCAGATAGTGAACATACAACCACATATATCTTGACATGATGCGTCATATTTCACTTTCATTATTTTACCTAAAATGGTCAAAACATTATGGAATTTAAACCCGCCGCATTCAGTTTCTGGAGTCTCCTTTTAATGACGTGCTAGAGCTCCTAATGCTAATGTGGCTAACCAATAATAAATATCTGTCATCTCTCCACTAGTGACGCCTCCTGGGTGTAATACAGTACATATTAAAACGTTAAAATAAAAACAGTCAAACACCTCAGATACCAGTAAAAGCAAAATAATGCTTTGCCTTAAACAAACCTCGTACCATGGCTCCATGGCTCAGAGTGTGGAAGGTAAACAGAGATAATTGAGTGACTGTGAACTGGGGGAAACAGGAACCGAGAGAAAAACCAAAAACACAAAACAATGAGGCAGGAACCCGAGCCCAGAGGAAAGCGTGTGTGCCAAACTGACTTCCAATATCTCCACGAGCAGGACATCTCCTCAAACACATGACTTCCTGCTCCTGCTGAGACAAATAAACCAGGATAACCTCCTGACCCTGACAGACAGACCCCAGATTGGCCTCCAGCTGGGTGCGAAGGCAGTGGTGATTAGTCCTCTGAAAACATTTCTAACATTTACTTGATTTGTAAACAAACTTTTTATATGACTATAGGCTTTCCATTTTAGGAATCTAAGAACAAGCATTTTTTCACATTGGAAAAGTATCAACTAACAAGTATTTAACACTATTTATTTCCAAAATGGTGCGTATTAACGATCTATGTGTAGAGTTGAAAAATTCTAAATAGAGTGCGAATAAAACGGTTTAAACATTTGCTTTACAGGCTCATTGAATAAACACAGTTTCCCCCTTAAATGATTCTATTTAACTAAAACAGATTATTTACTTTTTGGAGAGAAGAAAATATTAATGATTAATAATTCAGATAAGTACATTTGCACATTTAGTTACCCATACACGCTGTTCCAAATGATTCTTCCTATTGGATTCGCACAATAATCAAGAGTTCTTTGCTTTCTTACAGGAAAACACTGTCTACAGACATTTTAGTTTAGTCACCTTTGGCACCAATTTAGTGTCTGGTCTAGAGAACCGTAGGATCCGTCTTTCTAGGAAAAAGGCGCCGTTTTACCTGCGCCAGGTTTGGGCACGAGTCCAGCTGTATACTCCCTGCACAAACAGCATGACCTCACGCTAACTGTTTTAGTGCTAATAAGACAAACAACATGGTGTAAACATATCTTTTCACTCGGTGTATTTCTATAATTTCTGAAAATATGAATCAAAGAATGACATAACTGTGATATTAATAGTAGTAACAACTATTAATACAATTATATAACTATTATACAATTATATTTATAATAATATATTATTATAATAAAATAATAACAACAACAACAACAACAATAATAATAATAATAATAATAATAATAATAATAATTATTATTATTATTATTATTATTATTATCCAAATGGATATAATATAGAAATTGTGGATATAATTTATCCACAATTTCTAAAAAAACAAAAAACAAAGCAAACATAACATTATTAAGCTTATTATTAAAAGTAAAAATCTTGTTCTCTTGGCAGATGATTCGGCTTAGTAATATTTGACTGGAAATAGGCTTTAGGATGTTATGAATTTAATTTTTATACTTGCTAAGATGTAATGTTTTTGAAGTGTGAATTGAAGAACAACATAGAAACTTAAATTAGGATTTAAATCAATTATTAAATTTCACAAAGATAAACCTTTAACAAATAACTTCTCATGTTTTAGGTAGATGATGCAACAATAATGCATGTGAAGTTTTAACACTAAAAGTTTGGTGATAGAAACAAATTGAAGCTTAAATACATAGAAATCATAGTAATTATTCCTTATTGTGTGTGTGTGTGTGTGTGTGTGTGTGTGTGTGTGTGTGTTTAAAAATATATATATATATCTTACTTACTTTAGGATGGACTTAAAGTCTTTCCGTCTCCTACAAAAGTTGCCAAATATTTTCTCGGGTTGGTTGATTTTAATCCTCCTGTTGGCGACAACGTCACTTCACTTCTGTCCTTTAAAGTGTCAAAAGTCTGATTTTTTTATTTTATTGAACTTTTCTTTCCAGCTCCTGGTCCTCTTGGTCAGTGTCAAAACCAGGGGTGTCTGATGAAACAGTCAGCCTTCCTTCTCTTCTCACTCTATCTCCCTTCCTGCTTCACGCTTTCCTTCCTCTGACCAGGGTATCCTCCTTTCCCTCTCTTGGGCTGAGGTTCTCTTCTGCTCGGGGCAGATAAGCTGTTTGGACACTGAGGTTGACCTGATTCAGTGGCAGAGTGAGGACGGGAGGTGGGGCAAAGCTTGGCTACCGATGATGCTGTACAGATGATTTTCCTGATTTACTCAAACACTGTAAAGTGTTCATTTATTCTCAGTGTCTATCTTCATGAAATGAAATGAAAAGTGCAAATGTCTGCCAGTTACATACGAGTAATTCTACCATTACAGCTGTCACATTCCTCTGCACAGTTTAGTGTTAGGGAGTTGCAGAGAAGGTAAACTATCTCTATCCAGCGTGGGAGGAGAGCAAGAGCAAGAGATATGTGAATGCGAATGGCCAGATCCATCAACAGGTTAAACGTCTACTAGACATTCCCAGTAGAACATGTTTTGTCAGCATTTTTGGCATGAAAAACACATTTATAATTAGGGCATTTAAGATAAATTCCAACACCAATATTTACCATCAAACACCAGTACCCGCCATCAAATACATAAATATGTAAATGAAAAATACATTTGAAAACATCAGTTTTGGAGTCAGTGTAATTATACTTGAATTTCCACACAAAAGAATCACAATACATAGCTGAATCAACTTTAATACCCACCATCAAACACCAATCACCACCATCAAACACCTTTGAGTACCATAAAATGCCAATGCCCACCATTTTAAACCAATACAAACCATCAAACACTAATGCTCATGATAAGACTCTAATTTCCACCATCAAACACTAACGGGTACCATAAAATGCCAATGCCCATCACCAAACACCAACACCCACCATAAAACGACACTGCCCACCAGCAAACACCAACAGCACCCATTAAACACCAGCCCCCACCATCACACACCAACTGCCACCATTGAACACCAGTATTCACCACCAAACACCAATGATCACAATCAAACACCAGTGGGTACCATACAATGCCAGTGATCACAGTCAAACACCAAATGCCACCCATCAAACACCAAGATTTTCCATCAAATACCAATAAACGGTCACCAACAAACACCAACATTAACCACCAGACCTCAATGCCCACCATCAAACACAAACTCCCACTTTTGGGAACGCGTTCACGCCGGTTGCTCACGTGGAGCTCTGTGTTAAAGGTCAAGCTGCTGTTTGAACTGACGTTACACTCAGGTCATTTTTTCACTGATGGAATGCAGAGAGATCTTAGAGTCTGCTTAACGTCACTCAGAAAACCCTGTGTTTGACCCAGACAGTGGCTCGTAAACACCAGCGTAATCTTTGTTCCAGATTCTTCTTACTGCAAGTCACCAATGAATCCCCCTCCAGGTTACTGGCACTTTAATCATTATCATCACTGAGATTGTCGATTAACGTTCTCTAGTTAGCATGAAAGCGCTGATCGAACGCTAGCTTTGGTATTTCATTTTTATTTTTCGTTTACACAGTTCTTAATCCAAGTTCAGTAGCTATTTCTTCTCTTTTGGACGGGAGAAGATAAATGAGAAACCATTAGCGAGACCAAACTTCTTTTGATCAGCTATTATTCATAAGTAGTGCGTGGCTTGTTGAGTAGCCGGCATTTCTTTTTCTTAATTCATTTTTAATTATTGTTTAGTGCTTGTAACTTTTTATTGAACACATTGACCCGAGGTGAGTGTATGTCCATCACAGGTGTGTGTGTGTGTGTGTGTGTGTGTGTGTGTGTGTGTGTGTGTGTGTGTGTGCGTGCGTGTGTGTTTCAGCTTGGTTCATCACGTCAGTGTGATTATTTTTGCTCCGCCGGAAACAAAGTGAGTTTATAATGTTGGAATTTAGGTCAGACTTCCTCTGAGTGTGTCACGGCGTTCACATGACCCGAGAAGCGCATATCATTTCCTTTTTCATAAAAAAAAAATAATAATAATAATAAAATAAATAAATACACAGGTGTGTCATCGTCAACCCTGAACACCAAAACGTCTGTTCATATTCATTACATAATGTAGTAATTCATAGTCATAATGTAGTCAAGTATGTGCACCTTCACAAATACAGTGTCCTCCATAATTATTGGCACCCCTGATCACAACTATATGTTCATGTTTCAATTTTCTATTTTTCTATTTCTATTTGTACAGTTAGGTTTTTCTCATTTTCTTATAATTTCCTTATATCTTCCTTTAGTGTATATTTGTATCATACAGACATTTTATATTTTATTTTATTCATT
Source organism: Clarias magur (assembly GCA_013621035.1). NCBI lineage: Eukaryota > Metazoa > Chordata > Actinopteri > Siluriformes > Clariidae > Clarias > Clarias magur. Next base: position 106,657 of record QNUK01000774.1, read on the forward strand.
CTTAGTCAAATTTTACTTATATATATTTTCTCAAATTTACTTTTGTTTTAATATTTATTTCCTATATAGATATTCTTTCTTATTCCTTCTTAGACATGTAACTTTTTTGTTTTTTGCTTCTTTCTTGTTCTAAGGTCAGGGCAGTTGCCTAAGCATTTCACTGCATATCGTACTGTGTATGACTGTGTATGTGACAAATAAAATTTGAATTTGAATTTTGAATTTGAATATCACATTCCTGTTCCAATACGTTCGTCTTCTCTTCTGTGACGACTTTCCACTAGATGTTGGAGTGAGACTGTGTGGATTCGTGCTCAGTCATACATTAGCGAGCTCAGGTGCTGATGTCGGTATGTCTATGTTGGTAGTCTCCAGTTCCAGGTCACCACAAAGCTGATGGTTCAGTTGGGTTAAATTCAGTCAGGGCTCTGTGCAGGACAATCGACTTCTTCCACGTCAACTTTTACTTAACACACAATATCTTCATGGATATGTGTATTATGATAAAGGAGCAGATCTGGGGGACTCATGGACGTAGAGTATTCTGGTGAACTGCTATGTTTAGATGCTGTCCTCCCCACTCTCATTGTTCACTCAGGTTTGTTGACGGTGAGGTGATTGGTTGCTTTACATCTCAGTTCCCCCTCATGTTTGTGTTTCCTTCTGGCTCCTCCCATTTAGTGATGATGTCATAGTTAGTCCTGCCTGCACTCTACACTAAATATACACTAAATGGTGTCCCTCTCCTGGTTGGAGATCTGGTCACATGGAGCCCGTGTGGTCCGTCTGGGACGCGTGTGGTGACTGGGGACGGTTCCACTTCACCATGAAGACGCTCCTGTCCTCGGCTGATACACACAGCTGTTCTCTGAGGACTCGTGACTGCAGTCGCTCGATAGTTCAGGACTGGAGTCTCCTACAGTCTACCTGAGTCTCCAATAACCAGCTGGACTCCATATGAACTTAAACACGTCTCCTGTTCTACTGAACCTGCAGCCTCCTAACACACAGTATGAGTGCAGATCAAATCCCTGCTCTCCGTTATCACCCAGATGAGGATGGGTTCCCAGTTGAGTCTGGTTCCTCTCAAGGTTTCTTCCTGTCACCATCTCAGGGAGTTTTTTCCTTGCCAACGTCGCCATCGTCCTTGGCTTGCTCATCAGGGACATCAGGTCTTTATCATTTTGATTCATACATGTTCACTTCTCATACAAACTTATATAATTCTTGTGATGCGACAATGTCAATTGTTAATAGCGCCATACAAATAAAACTGAATTGAATATTATGGTGAGGAGTGCACATAAGAAATGACCCAGAATGTGGTATCTGTAAGACTTCAGGAATGACTGATGACTATTTGAGACACCAGATGGTTTTGGGCTCTTCTCCATCTGCATTCCTTCCTTCACCTCCTTGAGGAGCTTCAGGCTCAGTAGAGAGGCTGGCGTACGAGGCTGGCGTACGAGACATATGAATCGGATAACAACTTGGAAGTATGCATCAGCAGTGACAGGCGCAGGAGGAAAAAGGAAAAAAAAATAGTGTTTAAGGGGATATCCTGAGACCCATGTGGGACCGATTTCCTCTCTTGGATGCAGGATATCCGCCTGCAGAGGGCGCCGAGCTGTCAGGCTTATTATAGCCACACAATTCTAAGGAAAAGGAAATCTCTGCAGTAAAGCTTGGTGTAATAAACTCCCCAAAATACCTTGTTGAATTTATGAAAATGTTTTTATTTTTTTTTTAAATCATAACTATTATTATCATCATCATCATCATTATATCAATTATGACACACAAAATCACACAGGTGTTTAAGACAGGTCTGGCTCAGGTTTTTTTTTCTTCTTCTTCTTCTTTTTTCTCTTCTTTCTTTCTTTGTTTTACATCTTACAATAAATTTTGAAATCATAAAGCATGGGAAAACAAAAACAACACTCAGGAAACGAGTGGACAGAAAGCAACCAAGCACAGTCTCATCGAAATCTTCGAGAGAAACATGATCGTTAAAAAGATCGTTAAGAAGAACGATACGATTATGACAGTCGTCATCCACAGGCAGTACGACGTCTCATAGGGTTTCGGGGATGGAATGGAAAGAAGGAGGAAAGAAAAGGTAAAAACGAATGCTTTAATCTGATACAATGACATTCAGGTTGTACAGACTTTGTTCTAAGCACCAAGCTGTGAGATTAATATTAGTTAATATTCATATGTAATTCTCTAGATCATATACACGCCGAGGGACGGCCGAGCCGAGGGGGATCAAGCACCATCACGAAATAAACGTCCGCCTTCTCAGCTTCAGCGCCGCCTCGCCTCAGAAATCAGCACAATTAACCCCATCAGACCCACCGCGCCGTTACAACCCGCTCCAGCACAACTCGCTGTTAGAGGTCTCCTCCGTGAAAACCCTGCTACTGAATTTTTATGCTTTTTTTTTTTTGTGTGAAATTTTTACCTTTAAAATGAGTCTGAAAGGGTTAATTATTAAAAATTCATTTACAAAATCTGGACTTCCCTCGTTAAGAGGAGCACCATATACGTTTTAATAAATACACTCAAAGCAATCGAATAAATAAAAATCACAATAAAAAAAAATGAAAATCAAATTCTTTGAAAGCAAATTTCTTCAGAACAAACAAAAATAAAGGAAAAAAAAAACTGAATCATCATCATCATTACTATTATTACTTTTCTTTTTTTGAAAAAAAAAAAAAAACAACAACAAACAACAAAAAAACTATAATACTAAAACAATCACTAAACACTCACAAGGTTTTCTGGACAAATGCAAATAAGTTTCGAACCCGTATTACTGTTGTTGGTTTTTTTTTTTTTCAACGTTTGTGAAAATTGTTAATGCTCTGAGAAAAATGCAATATTGTTGTAAAAATGATTCATATTGCATTACTGCTTTCTTGTACTAATGCTTTTTTTTTGTGTGTTTTTTTCCTTTTTAAATCTGTCACAAGGCCAAAATGGTGTAAATTCTTTTCTTTCTTTTTGAAAACCTTTACAAAATTAAAGAAAAATAAAAAAAGTAAAAAATAATAGCACCCAGATCAGTATGCAAACAGCATTTAGAAAGTTTAGCGTTGTATTGATGACAATATCTTTGTAGCAACCCCTCGTAATGCCTGTGCGCGTGTGTGTGTGTGTGTGTGTGTGTGTGTGCGTGTGCGTGTGCGCGCGTATGTAGCTCCTCCCCCTGCTGTTCTATTGTGTCGTATAAAAGCACCAGAGACGCCGAATAAATAAACTGAGACATTTGCATAAATGTAAACTACAACAGTACCTGAATGAGTTCACACGTTTCGGCGACTGTGAACGATCACAGCAGTTAGTTTGCTCTGTGTGCGTGAGTGTGTGTGTGTGTGTGTGTGTGTGTGTGTGTCAGAGAGTGAGTGAGCTTCATAAAAAAGAAAAGCACAGTTCGAATAACACTCCCGGGTCCCGGTGTGTACCGGTGTGTGTGTTTGTGTGTCTATGTCTATGTGTGTGTGTGTGTGTGTGTGTGTGTGTGTGTGGCACGTATTTGGCCCATCTGACCTCAGAGCGCTTAAAACGCATCGTAACTGCGTCGTAACAGCATCGTGACTCCAGTAGCTGGTGAAGGGGGAAGACGAGTGAGTCAGTGAAGCACCTGCTGATGTGGTTCTGTAAACAGTGTCGAGTAAACAGCTTGTGGATTGGAGAGTCCGCAGTAGTGGTTTTTGATTCTTTTTTAAATTATAACAACAATAAAAATAATGAGTAAAAAAAAAAAAGAAAAAAGAATGAGAGAACTGAACGTTGGCACTGACGCTGGCGAGCGAGCAGGAGATTTGGTCATGGCTGTGTGACATCAAGCACCTCGGGGTCATTTCGAACAAGGCAGAGAAGCCTGAGAGAGAGAGAGAGAGAGAACATCAGCGTGTGAAAGCTCTCTGTGCTGTCGACTGTTCCTGTTGTTTAAAGCGTTCAGTGCTCCCTAGTGGTGCAGCACAATCAAGATACGGCACGTTTAAAGTCTTGACTTTGCACAGTAACTCCACACTAACAGCTCTGAAAGTCTTATTCCTTTAAGCTCTCGCAGCATCTGCCGTTGCTAAGCAACCACAAGCTGCGTGACGACGAGGAGGCAGGAGGATAAGTTAAGTTTAAGATTAAGTTCAACCTTTATTTGTCACATTTGCATTATTGCCCAGTGAAATTCTTTACTCTTCGCACATCCCAACATTTGTTAGCAGGAGCCTGGAAGAGTTGGGGCTCGAAACACTGACCTTCCGATCGGCAACTCAGAGCCTCAACACACTCGGGCATCCCGCCTCATTAATGGAAATCCAGCAAAGATCATTTCTTGCCCTCGGTTTTTGGGAGCAGTACATCCTTGAAGCACGAATAGAACTGGGATCCATAAGGAAGACAAACGTAGAGTTGACTGGTGGGTTCTTGTCACATGACCTGCTATACGGTTCTGTCATTCTGAAAACCTCTTTAAAAAAAAATTTTTTTTTTAAGTTGTGACTCTTTAATCTGCATGAGATAATAAACACTAATCAGTCATAAACTACCAAGTGCAACTCCATTCCATTCCATCACAGGAAGCTAAACTAAGGTGCCTGGACTAAACCACACACACACACACACACACACACACACACACACACACACACACACACACACACACACACACACACACACACACACACACACACACACACGCTTTCTCCTTCCCTGAGGTGCCATTACTTTTGTCCTAAATGGTGTAAGCTTGGCAGCATAATCTGTATTTACAGTAAAATTCTGAAAATGGCAGAAATTTACACCATCTCTACACTGGATTTTCATTAACCCCAGATTTCTTGTGTGTCCACTGCTGTGAACAATTTGTTTGTATCCAGCTACGTAGATTCTGAAGTGATACGAGCAGATGTAGAAGTGATTGTATAACATCTATATCCGCACTGCACTCAGAAAAAAGGGGGTAAAAGGTTTTTGCACGGATGTGTTAATGATCAGACGCTTGTAAATCCTGTACGTTGCTCTTAACGTAAAAAAAACATAATGCACGGCTTTTCATGTGTCATGCGTGATGTGCCATGTGTGTTCTGACCAGGACAAAGTTGTCGTAGGTGTTCATCAGGTCCTCGGCTCTGTACTGTTCGAGCACCACGGTGCCGCTGAGGGTGGAGCTCCTCCGACGAGCGCAATCCTCGCAGTGCACCACGTACATCTTCCTACTGCTGCCCTCGCTGGTGACGAACAGCAGGTTAAACACCTCCACCTGTACCGAAGCACATCCAGCCCACGCCTGCGTTAATTATACAGCAAAATACTAATGTCTGTGTGTGTGTGTGTCCTGGCAGGGGGACAAAAGAATCCATTTCTCATCATATAGTCGATATAGTGGCAGACTCACATCACACTCGTTGCAGTAGTAGGCCGGCTCGTCCTTCACTCGGCTCTGGTAGCAGATCTTCTTCCCTTCTGCTATGAGCTGCTCTCTCAGGATCTGGATGTGTTTTATGGATTGCAGGAGGCAATGTCTACACCAGACACAGACCACAAATATTCCAGAACGGCAGGTTTAGATTAAGGTGTTCAAGATTTTGTTCAAAATTGTCTTATTATCTCGAAACGTCTCATATTTTACGTCTCGAAATACCCAATATTTAGCTCAAAATGTCTAAAATTCTGTTAAGAATATCATATTTACATCGAACACAGAACATAAATATCACTTATAATTTATTTATTCTGCACAGAAAATGTCACACTTAGTTTCTTAGTTTCTAACCATATTCCCAGGATCCTCATGTTTAGTTAGTTAAGTCATATTGATCCCAAAAAAACCTGAAATGAATTAACCTTAATCCCTTAATCTCATATTATATCACAACATTATCTCACATCCCCCTCGCCAACCCTCCAAATGAAATCACCTGATCATTTTGTAAGTGTTTGAGTCGGTGATCTTGATCGTACGGGCGACGTTCCAGGAGACGTGAATCATGGGAACGATCGATTTGACCTTTTTGACCTCGTTCCACTCGAAGCGCTCCAGAGCCAGCTGATACTGATAGGCTGCAAACACACACACACACACACACACACACACACACACACACATCGTGTTCTTCCTAATGTCTTATCTTGTGTAGTTAGGCATAATTAGCACAGAAGATCTAATATCTTGTCTAGTATCTCATATTTTAACACAAACGTAGATAACGATTCCATATTCACTCCCGAATGTCTCATAAACTATATTTAGCTTGTAACTTGTATATTTCTTGCTTTCTGTTAAACACAGGATGCCTTGCATTAAGTTTATCTCATATTTGGCACAGACTGTCTCGTAGTAGATCAGTTCAGCAATATTTAGCAACGAAGGTCTTCTAATTTGTGTTTTTGTTTCATATTTAGTACAGAACGTCTTGTTTTTAGCTTAATATTTCATATTCAACACAGAATGTCTCAGATTTCAGTTAGTATCTCATGTTTAGCACAGATATGTCTAGATTATATCTACTTTAGTATCTCATATTTATTGAACACAGAATGTCTTGTATTTATTTTAAGATCTCATATTAAGTGCAGAGCATCTTGTATTACGTTTATCTCATATTCAGCACAAATCGTCTCCTTTTAGCCTAGTGTCTCATATGTAGCACAGGTTGTCTTATGTCTAGGTACAGCAGGCATGCATTTCACTCACAGTTTAGCGGGCCGACGTTCCAGGCGATGTTGTTGCACCAGCCGACGGCCTGGACCCAGTGCACGGTTCCTGCATTAATCCACACTAAATCTCCAGGACGCTGGATGAAACGGTAGACGGGGATGTTGGAGCGATAGAGATCCTCCAGGACCGGCCACCATGCACCCGTCAGATAGTCCACACCATTTCTGAAGGACGGAAAAGAGACAACATTGAGACGCTTAACGTGACTGGTGCAGGGGGCCGGTGTAAGTATGTCCGACTCGACTCACTTGTCACAGAAGCGGCTGATGGCCTCCCAGTAATTATCGTGTACAGCGAACCACTCGCAGTCTCCGGGGCCAATGTTAATGTTCACCGAGCAGAAGTTGTTGTTCTCCTGGTGTCCTGAGGAGACAAACACGCACACACACACACAAAAAAAAATCATCTTTCGTCTTATATTTGCTACTTATGTTTAAAACAGTTTTGTCTATTTACTTTTTTATGGGTTTGTTCGTGAAAGTGTTTTTTATTGCTCTCTTTGAGTGTGTGTGTGTGTGTGTGTGTGTGTGTGTGTGTGTGTACCTGGTGTGCGGCTGCCTGGAACCTTCATGTACAGCTGGACGGTGTTCATGCCGAGGATGGTGTGTCCGACGTGGCTCAGCATGTTCTCCGTTGAGGAGACGCGCATGAACACAGGCAACTTCAACAACTCCTGCAGCTGTGCCTTCCACCTACACACACACACACACACACACACACACACACACACACACACACACACACACACACACACACAATCAACAACACACTCGGGTATATAACACTTGTTTCTGTGTGTGCATTTACCTCTTTGGGTCAGACAGATCGATGTTGGTACCAAACTTGATGATTCTGCCGATGGACTTCTGCTCTGAGCTGAACAAATGAGAAGCAAACAGGTTACTCACTCCGCACCAAGATACACACACACACACACACACAAACGACACTTAGTACTAAACAGATGAATCAGTTATGTATTTTTACACCTCTGTGTGCAGGAAGGGCTAATGGACGGAGTCTCTGGTTTTAATTCTGTTTTTCTCTCTCCTTCATCTTCATCCTCGCTGTCCTTCTCTTCCTGTAGGGGGTTTAAAACAGCAAATATATATATATATTGGGTTTGAACTGCACGGTAAAAAACGTCTATAAACCTAAAATATTGGCACAAAAATGAGGGAAAAAACACTATATGCCTTTCGCACACATTCTTCCACAGCCAGGTGGCGCCAAGAAGACCACATACAAAATAAACACATGAACACAGACATCATAAAGCCGACAATAAATATACACTGCCAGGCCACTAAAAGTCACCTGGATTTAACTAAACATAGTTATAATCTTCCACTGGATAATTACTGCTGTGATTATTATGGTTGGCTGAAACAAGTTATTTAACCTTCTTTAAGCTTTTCACTTATTAAACAACCTAGTCAGAAGACAAATCCTGTGGTTGTGGCAAAGACGTTACTATGTTTGAGAAGGGACAAAGTATTGTCCTGCATCAAGCAAAGAAAACAACTAAAGAGATTGCTGAAACGACTAAATTCGGGTGAAGAGCTGTAAAAGACATTATTAAGAACTGGAAGGATAGTGGTGACATAACCGTCAAGAAAGAAAAACATCCTGAATGACCATGAATGGACGGTCACTTAAATGCTCAGTGAAATCAAATTGTTAAAATAAAAAAACACTGGTAGAACTCACAGCTATGTTTAATGGTGAAAGTAAGAGCATTTAGACACACACAGTTTCAAGAGCACACAAGAGATTGGGTCAGTGTTCCCAATCAATGTTCCCAAAGAATGGACTGTGGAGCACTGGACAAAGTCCAAAGTCCAGATGTACCCTTTTCTGGGGAGATGGGGCATCAGGGTAAGAAAAGAGGCACGAATGATGTCTACTGTACAGGCCGTGTACTGGTGGCAGTGTTATGATCTGGGGGTTGTTTCAGTTGGTCAGATTTAGGCTCAGCAATGTTATGTACCCAAAGAATTAGCTTAGCTCAGGGGTGGCCAAGTTCGGTCCTGGAGAGCCGCAATCCTGCAGAGTTGGCCACCCCTGGCTTAGCTGACGACCTGAAAGTACTGAAAGACCAGGTTTTTCCATCAATGGATTTTTTTTCCCTTCCCTGATGGCGCAAGATGATGATGATGATGCCAGGACTCAATCAGGCTCAAATTGTCAAACAGTGGTTCAGGGAGCATGAGACATCATCAGACTTCACACATGGATTGACAGCCACAGAGTCCAGACCTTAACCCCATTGAGAAACACTGGGATGTGCTGAGGAAGGCTTTATGCAGAGATCCACTTCCTGGATGTAAACATTTCAATAGACTGAACACTGTAGTCTCTGTGAGTGTGTGTGTGTGTGTGTGTGTGTGTGTGTGTGTGTATGTACCTGCAGGCTCTCTTGGAAGCTGGAGGCTTGGTACTGAGCGTACTTGGAGATGGTGGTGTGAGATCGGCTGCTCTCACACGGCCACGTCTGAGCTGAGCCTGACGTGTTCCAGTTCTCGTCAGCCGGCTGCTGCACCTGAGTCCTCACCTCCACGGCGTGTTCGGCGTTCGCCTCCACCAGAGACTTAGTGGAGAACAAACCCAAATCTGGCAAATTTGAGAGGGAGAGAGAGAGAGGAAGCAAGTGGAAGAGAAATCTGACCTTAAAAATAATGTATCTGTAGTACATCTCTCATTCCTCTGAAACTATCTAAAAAAAAACAGCAGATGCATTTGGCATCCAGTTTAATCCGCGTCAGTCACGTTACTTTGTCTGAACTACCCTGCTATTAGCTTAAATTCATTAAAAGTTTGCCTAAGGTTGGTTAGCTTGTCAGCAACCTTGACTTTAAAAAAGGCTAGCCAAGGCTAGTGCTATGTACTGTGCAGGTTGTTAAGTATTATAATATTATGACTAAATATAACACATTTTAAATGAAAGAATCAGATTAAAGGGCAATTGTAACACAAAATTCACTATTTGATCATTTCATGGGAATCCAGTGTGTACATGCACATAAAAAATGTGAGAACCCCAACTCTGAATCGCCTACTTTTTTCACTTTGCAATTTTTGTCCATAAACATGCACGGACATGCCGTTTGAACTTCCTGCCTGTATGATGTCATTCCAGGCATAAAGGAAAAAAGTGGGGGACAATTTGCATAGATCCTCTTGACTTTTGAGGGCAGTCCAGATTTCTTTGTATGTGTGTGTGTGTGTGTGTGTGTGTGTGTGTGTGTGTGTGTGTGTGTGTGTGTGTGTCCTCACTGAGTCGGAGTGATCCAGCAAGGCCTCGGATAACAGTAACCGGGTTTTTGGGATCTGTGCAGAATTGGAGCAACACCGGGGAAAATGCATCTCTCTTACTCTCGAGCTAAAAACACACCAGAGTCAGGGAGGTTGTACATCCCATAATAAACACCTTCAAGATAGAACAAAAAAGAGATTTTCTATCTCACATAGATGCTTGGCGTGGGCGGGTTGAGCTTCTCTCTGGGAATTGGAGACTCTGGGTTCAGCATAGGCTTCACAGACAAAGAAGGAAGCAGATAAGACTCACGGAAACGACCCTTCACCTTTGCATCTCTGACAGCCAGACAAATACACACAGACAAAGAGACAGATACACACACACACACACACACACACACACAGATATACAGACAGAGAAAAAAGCAAAACAGAGTTATTGTTTTGTTCTTGCCTTCTCCCTTCTTTTTAACCCGTTGTTATCAGATGCTGCTAGTAGCTGTGCTGTGCATGCTTACGTACAGGTGCACTGTATTGGACTGTGAACTCTGTTATGTTGAGGATTTTCCAAAATTAGGATTATTCACCATCAGGACAGCTTTACACGACAGACATTTTCTATCATTGTGCTGCCGGACTGATTCATTAAAACCAGTTTTATACATTCACTTACACATTGAAAATATTGTATATACTTGTAAATATTGGCATCTGGTGCACTGCAGTGTCTATTTTTTGTGCAATACACATGAGCTACTTGTTTGAACTACGTGATTGAACCAGAAGTAGAACCACGGTCCATTCGTGTCTGTGATGTTCGTCAGTCGCGTACTACCTGTACTCTCAGAAAAATAAGTTACTTTAAGTAGCTAATTAAGCCTTCAAAACTGAATCTGACTGAGAAATGGAAATGAACGGGATGAAATACGGAGAAAAAGAAAAAATATGGATATGCTATTTGATAACAATGTATGCTAATTGAGTAAAAGATGCACGTCTGCTCAAATAAATATGCTAATCCAGCTAGATGGATCTTAGCCTTTTACAGCTAATGATACAGCGAATAAGCTAACAGATACAGATAACCTGCCAACAGATGATATGCCAAATAAAGGTGTTAACACAATAATGATTCTGCTTAAATAAAGATGCTATTTAAGCTTCTGCTCCTGTTTTTTTTTCCTGCTATTTCAGTTCAGACAGGTAGGCCAATCAATCTTATGTCCAGATTAAAGTGACATGGAGCTAACAGCGCCGCTGTAGCTACGTTAGCTAGCACTTCTTTTCCCCTCATAAAGATACTAGTTACCCAAAGCTGATATGCAGTGATATTTTGTACTACATAAGGATTTTCCATGCTCTACTATAATGATACTTCAGCTAAACTCGGTATTGGCAAAAATCCATCTAAAGATGCTCTTCTAGCTTAAGTTGTTTTTCCAACTAATGATATTAGCTTAATATGTTAACCAAAAAGTACCAACACTCACTTGCAGGCTCTAATGATTTCTGCTGCACTGTTGTTGATGCTAATGTCTTTCAGTGAGATCCTCTCATGATCGAACTCAGAGGCCAGGAACATCTGCCTCCCACTGATCTTGAGCTTTACCAACTGAATCTTTAGCTCCTTCAGGGTCACTGAGGACATCTGAACAGCTGGAGCTGTACTGGAGCCACTTCTGCTGGAGGAGGTTGATTTTGTCATTCCTACATCTTTATCCTTGTTTTTCTCTTTAGCTTTGGCTCTTTCTTTAACCCCTTTTCTTTGCTCCTTCTCAGGCTCTGTTGGTTTCCTCTCAGCTACCTCTTGTTTCTTGCGGCCCTTGGTAAGCGGTTTAGCAGCTTCACTGCTATTCGAGCAATGATGTTTCTCACTCTTGGTGTTTCTTTTCTGCTTTTCATGCCCTCTTCCCTCTCTAATACTTGACTCTTCTGTTATACTGCTGCTGCCAGGTTTTGTTTCCTGCTTCTTCTGATGCATTCTCTTTCTGTCCCTACTTTGCCCATGCTTCTTCTTCTTCTTCTTCCCCAGCTTAGTTTTTGATTTTTTCTTCTCAGTGTCCACATCTGATGAAAGGAGGGTACTAGAGGTCTGGTTCAGTAGTACCTCACAGCTATGTGCCAGTTTAGCCTGCAAGCTAGCAGGTGATAAAGTGGAGGGCAACACCTTGACCTCATCCTCCTTTACCAAGGAAGTACGGATTGTGTCTGTTAATGATTCTATAGCTTCAGTTGTGTCATCACCCTCCTTTTGGACAGCTCTGTCTTCTTTTGTCTCTTCATTTGCCTGCATGTTGTTGTCAGGCTTTGATAGATCTGAGGTAGATACAGAAGGGGAAAGGCTGGTCAAGGGCATGCCAACTGGAGACGCAGCTCTTGGGGATGTGGAGGGTGGGCTGTGCTGTTCTGGAGAGTGTATCTCTGGTCCTGGTAAAAGTGAAGAAGAGTACTTGACCCCAACCATTGTATGGGGAGGTGGCCGACCAAAGGGGCCACCCCTGTATGTGTACTTATGGCTGTCTGAGGCCAAGGTAACATCAGTGTCATGCAGATGCAGTCCCTGAGAGGTTCTTGTGCTACTGTCCTGCTGCTCTGACACAGGTTCATTGTCTTCTTCTTCCTCTTCTTCTTCATCATCATCTTCACCCACAGCTTTCAAAGGCTCAGCAATGCCATATAGTTTGGCCAGGTCACTAGGGTGGTAGTCCAGTCCTAAGGGATGACCTGGTTGTTTCCAGATTTCCTCTGATTCTTGGGTTGGGGAAGGATGAGTAGGGCTTGGCTGGAGAACTGGTCTCCTGATCACTCCAGCAACATTGACCCCTGCTTCATCCTCCTCTTCCTCACTGAGATCTAAAACAGGTGAGCCCTGCCAGCTCAGTACAGGAGGACTAGCTGAGGGATCCAGTCTCAGAGGGTCCTCTGTAGAATTGGTGTGTGCAGGTAGCAGATCTGGAGCATGTTGGTTCTTCTCCTCAGGCTGAGGAAATCTTTCCTGAAAACCACTGATGCTATTTAACATGGGCAACTCCAGCTCACTCCTAGCAGAAGGTTCAGAGGTAATGTCCTGGTCAAGCTGCTTGGCGTGATTCTGAAAACTGCTGGTGTTTGGACTTGTAGGCTCAGAAGATGGCAGGCTGTTGTCACTTTCTGAAATTATGTCATTGGCAATCTCTTCTGACTGACATTGCATCTGATTTCTTAGAGGGGGGGTGGAGGGCGAAATGAACCCTGAGGTTTTTGAAGAGTCAGAGTCACATTTGGACTCTTTGTCTTCCTCGTGTTTTGTGTATTTCTGAATACACAGTGATGTGTCTGAAAAAGCTGCCAGCTGTGAAGACTCAAAGATGGCTGAGTCTGTACTTTTAATCAGTGAATCACAAGAAGGATTCTGGGGAGACAATTCTCTTCTTAAATTGTCATTCTCATCTTTCTTGTTGCCATTTTTTTCTGCTTTCTTTGCTCTTTTCCTCTCGTCTTTTGTTTTTCTATCAGAGTGTACCCCTATCTCTCCTTTTCTATGGCTTCCTTTCCTTTCCCGGCGGCTCCTTTTCTCTTGCCTTTCCCTTTTCTTTTTCTTTGCCTCTAGCTTTCTTAGTATCCTTGCCTTTCGTTCATCTGCCCCCTCCTCCGCTTTCCTATCTTGTCTTCTTTCTCGCTCTCTGTGTCTCTTCTTGGTTTCAGCATACTTTAACATGTCTGTGTCCAGCTGATGAATTGGGCTATCCTGAGCACCATGGTTAGAGTAGCTGGGCTTAGTGTGAGTCGATGGAGCTCGATGTTTAGAAACCCTGATTTTTTTCCCCTCTAGCCTCTGAGAGCTGGACCCAGGTTCAGGGCTAGGGGACAGGCTTGCTCTCCCGCAGGTGGTGCTTCTGCTTCTGCTTTCAGGGCTGCAATGGATCTGCGTGTGTTTTGCGGTGCTATAATGCCGCCCTCCTTCTTTTGGCCCTTGCAGGTGCTGCCGCTCTTCAAACCCTAGACCAGAGCACCCAGTGTCCTGTGCAGAAACAGAAGCACACAACATTTTAGGAAAAACAAACATATCAATCAAAGCTCACTAGATAAGTGCTGATCTTACAACACCCTAAACCCTTAGTTACTCACTAAGGGCTTGACGGATTTGAAAGTCCATCCTGGAGCAAATATGATTGCTCGCACTTCTTCCCTATGCTTGGACAAAAATCCAAAGAGATGGCTTAAATGGCTCATGAGGCATGACAGCACTCACACTGCTCTGCTTGTCCTTCCAGGCTGGTGTGGGAGAACCACGGCTGGCATGAGGTACTGGGTGCCTGTGTGAGCCCGCTGGAGGCTGGTGCTGGGGGCTATAAGGCACTCTGGTGAGGTTTGCTGGTGAGGGTGGAAAAGAATGCTCCCAGTCCCCTTTGGTTCCATGGGGTCCCAGATGCTCGTGGGCTTGGTGGCCATAAGAGTGGAGGTGGCCCGGTTTCAGGGACTTTGAGCTGTGGAAATCTTGGCCAGGGCAACCAAGGTTAGATGAGAACTCTGGATGGATCCTGTGGAGGTGATCTTTGCTGTTGGATTGACTAGACTCCTGTTGAAATGAGGACAGAATAAAAATATGTAGATTTTCTTTTGAGATAATGTCAGTCTTAGTTTAAAGGAAAGCAAAATCAGGGAGGAAAGGAGGAATAAACTTCCTCGATTGGAGACAGACCTGAAACCTTAAAGCAGACTGTCTCTTATGTGCCTGACTCCATTGGGCATCACTGCGGTATGGAGGGCTAGAAGTGCGAGGGAGATGAGACAAGGGATGGGGATTCATTGGCAGAGGATGCTTAATTTTGGAGGGAAGAGCCTGCAGAGGAATAAATAGGACTACTTACTATTTAGGAAAATATCAATCTTATCTTGAAGTGACCAGTAGATGGTGCTAAAATACAATTGTTCAATATTTGGGAGTCATAGTCACTTCGGCAACCATAGGTAAAAATATGCCAAAATCGTGCAGTATGCAAAGACCTTCACAGAAATACATAAAGGTTATTTAATACAAACGGTCACTGACCTCGTGTGAGCTGATGCTTTTGTTCCTCTTGCTGGGACAGTCATCTCTTGAAGGTGAGGTGTTTCGGGGACCTGGACGTTTAAGTGAGGGACTTTGAAAGGATCTGGACGAGGTCACTGGACTCCATCTGTCTGCTGTTGGTGTCCGGTGCTGCTGGTGTGGGCCTCCATACTATCGAATGAAAAATGGAATAACGTTCATATTCATTATTTTACTAATACTAAGGAGATTTACATTTAGACATTTGGCAGAAGATTCCTGAGATTGATGCTGGTGTGATCAGGATAAAGCAGCGACTGAAAATGAATGACTGAATCACAGAACTTAATAATGTTTTTACTCCCAAATCTTTTGGTTGTTGCATACAGGCTCACACATTTCTTTCTGTCTTGCATCCTAGCTCACCCTTGGAGGCTGATTATTGGGAGCACGTCCTCCACATCCTGAGCCATATCCATTCAAAGCAGCCCGGTCAGCGTTCTGGTGCTGATTCGAACCCCAAGACCATGACGTGACCCGATCTCTAACATTTGGTCCTCTCTCCCTGGGGGGATGATCATGGATTCTGTGCCTGCTGAACTCCGGAGGTCTGTTGGAAGGCAGAAAACTGGAATTAACACAGCAAATGAAAGGTTGGAACATCATGATAGTTGTAGAAGTGTATTGTCTACACTCAGACTGACCTATTGTTATATGCTTTGTAATAGTTTCTTCCTGACGCATGGCTCAAGTCTGACTGGTACCCTCCACCACTGCCCCTTCAGATGTATGGAGAGAGAGTACATAAGAATAGTGTTGTACGAAAGATGGCATTTCAGTTACCCGAAAGCATACCTGGATGGAGGGGGCAAATGGCGGCTGGAGCTGGGAGCCCATGAAGCCCTGGTGGAACCACCAGAGGGGAAGGAGTCCCACGAGTACCGGTCAGAATACTGGTGCTCTGTGTGATACATCCAGCCTGAGGAAAGAAACAGAGGTTGTTGTTGCAGACTACTCATAAGGGGAACTGAGCATCCAATCTGCGAGTAAAAACTCACCACACTAGTGCGTGTGGGAATCCCTCCAGTGCAGAAGTGTGACACCACAACAAAAGCACCTGACTTCACTTCCAGTCCTGAAAAAAAGGGCATGAAGAAAACATTTAACAGTAAGCCATTGTTTGGAAGTGGAACTACAACCAAAATAGCGCAGGCACAGATACACACACATGTCATTTGGAGTCATGGGTGTGTGTAGTCAAGTTTGTTATACCCACACATCTGTGTTTATTCTGCAAAACCTTTCTGACTCGTTCTCTGTTTTTCTCCTCCCCATTTCTTTGCCAAATGCACCACATAAAACTGCGCCTCCAAACCCTGCCCACCAACATGGGTCGAACCAATGACGAGAAACAGATACATACACGCACAGTAGTTCTTCTGAAATGTGTGTGCAACGGGTTGATAAGCACATGAATGTCACTGCTGTGTCAGAAACATTATCAGAGTGTGGAGAAGAGACAGAGCAGCAGGAGAAGAATGAGAGGAATGAGGCCACGGTATGTGCATATGTGTGTGTGTGTGTGTGTGTGTGTGTGTGTGTGGTGGGGGGGGGGGGGGGGGGGGGGTACTCCTAGTTTCACAGTTCCACTCATGCAGCAAACACACATTGCTCCGGTAAAACCAGTGACCAACCAAAGTTTCCGTCTTGGACACACGCACACACACACACACACACACACACACACACACACACACACACACACACACACATATACTAAACCTTCTCCCAAATTAAGATTTTTGATTAAATACCCTTAGACTGTCCCTTGAGAATTACAAGGATAGTTTTAAAACAGAACTACTTATAAAAACTTTAAGGGTTCCCCAAGAAGAACAATCTGAAGCACGCTTTTGGGCGATAGATCTTTGATTTCCATCAGACATGAAGTCAAACATATGGGAGTTATTTTATAAAACCCCAAACATCAGCGATGAGCTGAGCATAAATTTTGCCCCTTTAGGGCAATGAGAATAAACATAGTAGCCTAATGTAACAAGTAGCCTAATGGGAAGCCTAAAAATTCACCATGATGGGCTTGTGTGCAGTCCGTCACCATTTCACACAGACCTGCTGATGTGGTTTGTGATGTCTATATGTCACACATGGACTGAAGGTCATTGCAGAGCTACAGCCAGTCAAATCACTTCCTTCATCAGAGAGCACAAGCATCAGACCCAGGTAGGGGGCGTGGCCTGCAGCTTAAAAAGACATTTTACATTGGGGTCAAATGCAACCCTGCATTTGAATGTTAAAATCTGTGTGTGTGTGTGTGTGTGTGTGTGTGTGTGTGTGTGTGTGTGTGTGTGTGGGCAGGTGCACAATATACAGGAACGAGGTGAGACGGAAGTGGTGTTAACTTCCTGTGGAAAAGTAACTATTTCTGCTGCGGATATGATCGCACCATGCACACAAACCTACACTGCTGTAAACGCTCGGAGGCTCTGTTTTTGTACCAGCTAATGATCTAAAGCTCTTTATGATACTCACACAAGCAGAGCTCCATCGCTGCACAAGCCTGACTTCAACCCCAGATAAAAAGCATACCCGTGGGTAATAAGTGGAAATGCTCTTAATGTCCATCAATACAAATTTAGTTATAGGTGCCTCACTTTGCACTCAGCGAGACTGCGAGAGGACTACAGGCGCTCAGACCGAACCGAGACAAAGGGAACAATCTGCAGCCGAGCTCAGCCTAGTGAAACTGATAGCACATGGGAAGAGGGAGGGGGCGGAGCAGAAAGAAAACTACACAGGGAATCCAAGAGCCCGGAAGGAAAGAAAGAGGGGGATGGAGAAGGATTAGGAGTAAGCGAGCAGTGGTCAAGGGCAAAGGCATCAAGTTACGAAGGATTTGGACTGACTCGTGAGTTCATGATGAGAACACAACAACAACAACAACAACATGCAGGCAACAAAACACACGATATGCAGGGATTCCTGTTTGACTGCTCTGAGCACAAACACTCAAGCGTGATTCAATAAAATAGGAAGACATCCCAGAATCAAGGCAGCGTGCAACACCACCAGAGCGTGTGTTTGATCTCCGGGGTTAGTGTGTATCCAGGAACCAACCTATAAACTCCAAATGCTGCATTGTGTATAGGACAGTGTGTAGGATGGTGTGTTATGTGTGTGAGGGTGTGACGCAAAAGCCACTTTGTATTTAGTCAAATTGCAGAGCAAAATCAGCATGGGCTGGTTTATTACCTTTACAGAAGGAAGCCGGAAAGGCTTGATAGACTAAAGGAACCAGTAGATCAATCGGAGGAAAAGTTTCCAAAG
>QNUK01000774.1:130000-147500 GCA_013621035.1 Clarias magur
GCAGTTTTGCATTCTAACAACAGAGAATCACACCAATGTTACGTCCTAACAATGAAACAAGAAAGTTACATCTTACCAATGTAACAACACAACAACAACAATGTTCAAGTGTAAAAAATGTATAACATTGCTACAACCTAAAAATGCAACAACACAATTACACAAACTTGTTCCATCGTAACACATTAATAAGACTGTTACATCTTAACAACAACACAACAGCGGTGTTACATTGTAGTACATGGCCTAGGTGACGCAGTGTAACAGTGTTATAATAACCAGCCGCGGTTCCATTTCACACTCTGTTTCCCCCGTTTCCCCTGCATGTGACTTTCACATGGTTGGAATACAAAGGAATGTAACGACATAAAATTTTGCTGTGATGTCAAATAATCCTCCTAGAGCACAAAGGAATGTGTGTAATAACGCGAGAAGAGCGCAGCAGCTGATCTCGGGTCCTCAGGTGAGCGAACGCCGGCTGATTGATGCGAGGGGGAAAGCGAGGGAGCGTGGGATTGGGTGAGACACGGCATCGTTAATTACACTCCTCATGCCGGGGACGTGTCCCGGTGTTTCAGCCTGCAGTGATGCATCATGGGACAGAGATTTGGATTCTGATTGATGGCTTTGCGGTGAATCTGTGTGTGTGCGTGTCTCTGTGCACGTGTGTGTTTTTTTTTAAAGAGCCTCTGCGTTACAGAATGAGATGTTAGCGGTGTGTAGCACAGCACAGCGATTAACCGGTGAATGTAGGTCAGTGTGTAGCTAGCAGGTTAACACACACATTCACACACTCTGTCTCAGACCACATAATACCGTAAAAGCCTGTACTAGACAAGGACGCGCACACACACACACACACACACACACACACACACACACACACACACACACACACACACACACAACAACAACAAGAAAATATGGTACAATGTGAAAATGATTAGTAGCACCAGGAGTAAAGCTGCAAGTGTGTGTGTGTGTGGTGTGTGTGTGTGTGTGTGTGTGTGTGTGTGTGTGTGTAGTGCTTTCAGTAATTATATATACATGCCGGCTGCTTCACAGTACAAAACACACACACGCACACACACACATGCATAATGATAATTAAAAGGCAGTCAAAGTATGCTTATAAATGTACATGAGCATGCACACACACACACACACACACACACACACACACACACACACACACACACACACACTTGCACAAGAGGTGTCTTCATGTTGCAGAGCCACAGAAATAGACATCAGCAGTTTCCCACCTCCTCGTCCTCTTTCTTTTTTTCTTTTTCCCTTTTTTAAAAACCTCTCAGTCCTTTTCTCTTCTCCTCCTCCGCTCCACTGATCCTTTGCTCCCTGAACATGAACCTGTCTCCTCTTCCTCTCCTTCTCCTCTTCCCCTCCTTCTTTCCTCCTCTCCTCTCCTCGATGCTCAGACGTTCACATCAGACCCATGCACGTGCACGCGGCTCGCCTGTCCATCAAAATCCGGCGGCCAATCCCTGTCTTCGGTTCTCCGCCACTCATCTCAGCGCGGCCTACCAGGACCGAGTGGGAGTGCACCCTGGCTATAGTGCTCAAGTGTGTGTATGCGTGTGTGTGCATGTGAGTGTCTGTGCAGTGCATATGTGTGCATGTGTGTGTGTGTGTGTGTGTTTGGGAACAAGGCCAACACACTGCAAGCTATATTTAGCTCTCCACAGTTGACTCCATTTTCTAGCTGACAGAAACAGGGGTCTTTTTGGGAAGACGGTGTGAAGCGTAACGCTCCGAAGGAGTGTGTTCGTCAGTTGTAATTATGATAGTCGCAGAATTCACACCAGCGCTAGGGCTTTTTTTGCACCAGTCTTCACTGCGCACGTGATGGAAATGTGCACTTGTGAGAAGGCTAAACAAAGCAAAGTTGCTGAAACAGGCTGAAATTCATGAAGCGAGGGATGTAACACCTGCTCAAGTGCGATGCAGCTGATACGACAGTGTAGTAGCGCCTCGAGAGCAATGCTGTCACTCAACAAGCTGCCGCTCAAACCTATTCTGAGAAACGCAGAGAAATGAAACAACGTAAAACGAGCAAAGTGATCCAGCCTTTAACTTACTTCTCTCACTATGGACAGCAAAAGGAATAAAAGGACGGGACTTACTTTCACACTCTCACACACTCGCACTCTCCCTCACCCACTCATCGGCTATACCGCTTTACCCTGTATACCAGGCCGCGGGGGGCCTGGAGCCTATCCCAGGAGCCTATCCTGCATGTCTTTGGACTGTGCAAGGAAACCAGAGTACCTGGAGGAGACCCGCCAAGCACGTGGAAACCATTCAAACTCCATGAACTCAAACCCCGAGGTGGAAATGAAAAACTCGACCCCGACCGTGCAAGGTTGTTCCTTTAGTTCACGGTGCTACACTAAGCCACCGTGCCACCCCAGCTCGAAACCGTAGCTATTAATCAAAAGTGCATTAAATACATCAAACAAATGATCTGTGAGTGAACACTGCAGGTGTTTAATATGTATATATTTTGCAACATTTGTCTTCTATATAAATGCCAAGCCTTTGATTGAAACCGAACTCAAGCTTCGAGGTACTGTATGTTCTAACATCCACCAGTCTGCCACCAGAGGGCGCACTTGTTGTTTGTATTTATTTACGACATTAATAACATCGTGAAAATGAGCAGTAAAATACAGAAGCAGTGTAGGAGTGAAAATTGTCCACAGAGTTGATCAGAGTCAGAGTCACTTTCTCATACAAATCGAATTCTATTCGATATGTTTATTTAGTCTATTTTATTCAATTTTATTTATATAGCGCTTTTACCAATGGACATTGTCTCAAAGCAGCTTCACAAAATGAAAAGAAAATTTATAAATGGTCAAATCAGAATTGAATTGCTTTTTCAGTTTTTCAGGATTATTTTGTCAAAACAAATGAGTCAAATCAAATTCGAATTGGGCTGTAAGGGGAATAATTTTCTCATTCGAATCACTTTCCCAGTCAAATCAAAGCTGAATCACATTCTCAGTGGATTCACACAACTTAGTTTCTTACTCAAATCACTAGTCCATAAGTTGAATTGTTTTCACAGTTGAATCAGCTGGATCACTTTCTCACTCGAATCAGACTTTAATCTCTTTCTCATTCAGATCAGAATCGGTCAGTTGAAGCTTCTTTGAATCAGACTTGTCACTTTCTCAGTTGAATCAGAATCTATCAGACTAGCTTTACGCTTTCTTTATTAATTAGCTAAAGGTTATCCGCAGGTCCTGACACCTGCATGCTACCGTTACCTGCGAATGGAGTTTGTGGTCAAATCCCTGCTGCTCCTCAGGCTGCTCACGTGGTTCTGTCTGTCGAATGTGCAGTCGCTGTAGACGCTCTGCAGTCTGATCCCCAGTTTCAGTAGCTATGAGCTCGGCATGACTGTCCCCATTTTCGCTATTGTTACAACGCCAGTGACACTCAAGTATGACATAAAAGATGATGATGACGCTGTCTACCGTTAAATTCAGAGAGCTGGGCGTACCTGTGACAGAACTACCTGCGCAAACACACACACTCAATGCCCACCCTGGATCTCTGTTAAATAAAAGTATTCCTGTATGGACGCTGGTAGATCAGTGGTTAAGACATTGGACTATGGTTCAGAAGATCCAAGGTTCAAACCCAACCACGTTACCGCTGTTGGGCCCTCGAGCAAGGCCCTTAACCCCGAACTAAAGCTAAAATGTAAGAATAAATAAAAATGTAAGCCGCTCTGGAGAAGGGTCTGCCGCCGTCTGGCAAATGCCGCAAATATAAATTCAGAGATGGAACACGTCCTGTCTGATCTACGTCTGTGCCTAATGAGACATTATGGAGATTTTGTTTTGATGCTGAACCTTTTGTTTCTTTTAATTTGTTTTAGCTATCATTATGAGATGAGAGTGGGTGTTATTAACTTTACAAATGTGTGTGTGTGTGTGTTTGTGTGTGTGTGTGTGTGTGTGATATTTTCCGAGAAAAAAAACCCAAACCAGAGGATCTACAGTGTTCTTTTATTTATCACATTCAGAAACACAACCACGTCTCCTCCACACTTTCATCATCCGTCTAGAACCAGAGGCGTGAAATCACACACAGACAGTGGATACCTCAGTGTGTGTGTGTGTGTGTGTGTGTGAGGCAGAGGGAGAGACAGATTCCAGGCTCCACACTGACTTGCCCATAGCAACTGCACCAGCGCTGCTCTGCTCCTATTGGATGAGCCTGATAAGTCTGGGAGAGGATTTCAACCAATCAGTGAGCTTGGAATGCTAAGCCGGGGTTCCATGATCACCATGGTAACAGGACGACACACTCGAGTCAGTCAAACATGGAGTCCACACACACACACACACACACACACACACACACACACACACACACACACACACACAAAGACCTGCTACATACTGCATAATTGTGAGCAGTGTAAAGACATAGAGTATATAAAGTGTGTTTCTGTGATTTACACAATTAGTGTGTGTTTGAAAATGTGACCGTGTGTTTGCTGTACACATATATGACATATAATAATAGTAATAGTAATTATAATAATAAATGTGTTTGAGATTTGGTCTGCACCGTACACACAGTTGTGTCTGTATGAGTGTGTGTGTATTGTATACAATGTCTGTATGAGTGTGTGTGTATTGTATACAATGTCTGTATGAGTGTGTGTGTATTGTATACAATGTCTGTATGAGTGTGTGTATGTGTCAGCTGTATACAGTGTTTATGAGATTCGATGTCTCTTTAATATATTCAAATATTGTGTTTGGGTGCATGCAGTATAGAAAAACACTATATGTAATATGTGTGTGTGTGTGTGTGTGTGTGTGTGTGTGTGTGTGAGTGTAAAATATATATTATTGTGTTTCATTAGAGGGACTGAGGTGTTGCAGCATGTTGAGCCAGAAAATATATTATCTTGAGCTTTCTCTGCTCCAACAAGTTTTGCATTTTTGTTCCATAAAATATATTTATTTTTAAATAAACATGTTTTGCAATATAAAAAAAAAAAGATTTAATATTCTCACATATTTTCCACCATATCATTATTTATTCCTCCCCTGAATGTGTTTAATTCGTCGGTTTCTGTAAGAACCTGAGGGTAATCACGTGACGCCGACTAATGGCTGCTATTAATCACAATAAACCCCGCCCCCTAGTAGGACTAATTGGCTCAAGTAGCTGTCCATCATGATAAGGCTGCCTACGTGGTGTTCAGCGGTAAAACACTGACATCTGGTGGCCAGATTGGTAAAATGTTTAAATAAATGGGATAATTAGATTTGTGTATTTAGGTTAGAATTGTTAACATAAAAAGGTTTTAATTTTTTTTTTTAACTAGATACTTTCTGAATTTCTGTATAAACTGATTCAGCATGTGGGGCTGTACAGTGACTTACTGGTTATCATTATCGCCTTATAACGGAAATTCAAGTTAAAAAAATATACGTTTTAAATAGCTAGAATTAGTGAAATGTAGAGGTGGCAGAAATACACAAACTTAATACTCAAGTAAAAGTACAAGGTTTTTTTTCAAACTCAAGACTAAGTATGCGCTCTTCAGTGTACGTTGTAAAAAATACACCATAAATTTTACGGTATAAAAAGCGCAGCTGTGGTTGCCAGAAGTTTACTGTAAAAAATGCAGTACCAATATTTTTGGTTGTACCTGATTGCTCTCATTATGCTGTTTATTTTACGGATTGTAATTGTTTTTTTTTTTTTTATGGTTTATAATGCTCTAATTAACATGTTACAGTTTATACCCGACAAATTCCAGGGTTTACATTGTAACCAATACGGATCATAACCATGTTTATTACAGCTCAGAACTGTCTAATTTAAAGATTTATGTTGTAATAATGGTTTATTTCCATCTTTTTTTACACCTCAGAACTCACTCACTCATTGTCTATACCGCTTTATCGCGGGGGGCCTGGAGCCTATCCCAGGAGACTTAGGGCACGAGGCGGGGCACACTCTGGACAGGGTGCCAATCCATCGCAGGGCACACCCACTACGGCAATTTGGGAACACCAATTAGCCTAATCTGCAGGACTGTGGGAGGAAAGCCACCAAGCACGGGGAGAACATGCACATTCCATGCACACAGAGACGGGAATCGAACCCAGATCCTGGCGGTGTAAGGCGACATTGCTAACTAAGTTGGACTGTTTTTTATTATGAATAACCACAGTGAATTCATTCAGCAATTCTGTGAAAGCATCATTTTATCATGCAAGAGATAGACGATACATTGCTAAGCAATCAGATTTTATTGTTAAGAAACTATTGAGAGTACTTTTATACTAATTGATGAATACAAACCTAAATCAAATCACCAAAACCCATCAAAATCTATTCAGCACTTAGACATCAGCATGGTCACGTGTATTTTTTAATAAAGACAGCAAAACAATATTTCAGTTCTCAAAATCAAATATACAAATCTCAGAGTGGACATTTTTAAGCGTTTTAGGCAGACAATCTAAGCATATAATTTTACAGAAGGGCTTTTATTACAACTTTACACAGAGAAATATGATTTTATCACACACATGTTAAAATTGTTTATGTCTTCTGTCCTGCATTGTTGTTAAGTGCCCACTGCACAGGGGTGTCAAATATGTTCATGTATTTTGTAACGGGTTTGGCACAAGGGGGGCAACAACAGACACAGACATGAGGCGAGGTCTTACGGAAAAGGGGTCATTTTATTTAGGGACGGAAAGGGTTCAAGGAGGGAGGAAGGGGAAAAGGGAAGGAAAGGTGTGTGCACGTGCAGGTCTGCTGGGCAGCGCCCCGGTGGCATGCGGGCACAGGCTGGTGAGCGGTGCCGACGGGCAAAGTGACTCGTGCTCGTGGCTGTCCTTGCCGCAGTGAGAAAAGGGCGGAATACCATTCAAGTGCTTGGGGTGCGTTCCATTGATCCGCTCGCGTGCCACTCTTACTCGGGTTCCCCGTGTCCCCCGCACGAGTGTAGCAGTGTAGTAGTGTAGTAGTGCAGTAGTGCATATGCACTAGTTTTCCATTTTTAAAAAGTCTAAACAGATATTATTCTGATGTTTAAACTCTATCAACAAGGGTTTAGTAAAATATAAACTGATGCTTCAGTATATTAGCAACAAATACCTTCTCTGAGAGTTTATATGTCACATCCATAACGCATAATGTCACATCCATAACGCGTAATGTCACATCCATAACGCGTAATGTCACATCCATAACGCTTATGGAAATCTGACGAAGACAAAATAGTGTTTTCCTTTTTATAAATACAGTATATCATGAATTTTTACTACAACAAATCATAATTTCATATGTTTTTAACCGTTAAATTTAAGCTCTTACTCTGTAAAACTAATTTTTTTTACTGTTAAATTTATGGACATTTTTTACAGTGTACTTTAAATACAAAAGTACTCCACAAACTTATTTTCTGGATATCTGGATTACTGATAAACATTTTTTTGTGCATCTTTAAATTAAAAAACAAACAACAAAAAATTATTATTATGATGATGATGATGATGATGATGATGATGATGATGATTATTATTATTATAATAATTATTATTATTATTATTATTATTATTATAAAATCAATCCAGAGAAGTGTGGATTGTTTTTTTCCCCCACAAAGGCAGATGCCACATGAGATTATTAAGTTACTGAATCTAATGGATTTGTTGGTAGCAACACGATTTGATATTAATTAAAAGAATGGCAAGCAGCGTTGTTAGCATCTTTCATTGCCTCTGTAGATAATCTAGCTAGTTGCTACAATTGCTACTTCGCATAATGTCAGTAATGTTACTCGACGTAATTAAACGTGGGAATACTGCAAACGTACAGAATAAAATAGGCTTAAAGGGAACGGCAAAACTTTATACGTTTACTATAAAACATGTTGTTATTGGTGTGACACACAAAACAAATGCATAAGAGTTCATAACTCTTTTCCTCAGTATGTTAGGTAATTCGCTAGATCACTTCTAATCAAGACGCTTGAAAATCTAGCCAGAAAATTCAGTTGCCCAGAGACCAAGTGGGCGGAATCCACTGCTTAGGTAACCGTCCATCATTTTACCGCATTTCTAGTCATTTCTGTAAACTAGGACTGGTGAAGTTGTTTTGTTGTTTTACTTCCCACGTGGGATGTCTATATATATATAAGTCTAAGTCTAAGTCTAAGTCTATGCTGTGAGTGACAGCGTGAACATTTAACTAAAATAAAAAAATCACTGCACCATTGTGTGATCCTCATAAAAGCAACGTGTATCTATTTAAAATGTAGGGAGTAAAAGTGCAGGTTTTCCATTACAAATGTGGTGAGTAGAAGTAAAAAGTAAACGTGTAGAGATATTTATTATTGGCTTAGTGATTATCACTGTGGCTTTGCACCTCCAGGGTCCGGGTTCGATTCCCAGCCATGTTCGATTCCTGTCTCCGTGTGCACAGAGTTTGCAGTTTCTTCCGTGCTTCGGTTTCTTCCGGGTTCTACGGTTTCCTCCCACAGTCAAAAGACATGCAAGTTAGGCTAATTCAAATTCAAATTTATTTGTCACATACACAGTACGATATGAAGTGAAACGCTTAGGCAACTGCCCTGACCTTAAAACAAGACTATGAATAGGAATCATACAAAAAAAAGTTACGTATCTAAGAAAGAATATCTATATAGGACATAAATATTCAAACAAAAGGCAATTTGAGAAATATATAAATTGAACAAATTTAACTAAGAAAGAATAAAATAAAATATGAAATATCTGTATAATACAATAAATTATAAATGAATTATACACTATAGGAAGATATAAGAAAAATATAAGAAAATAAGAAAATATAGAATTGTGGGAATGGAGTGAACATAAAAGAACAGAATGTCCACGAGCGTGCAGGTGTGCAGTGAACACTAGTGTCAGTGAATGTCCAGAATGTCCAGAGTGAGTGCAGAAACATGTGTAGATGTGCAAAATGGATCAGTACTGTGTGGTGCACTGATTAAGAGACTGTATCGTATTTTGGTGTTCCAAAGTTGTGCGGAGAGAGTGAATGTGTGTGCCCTGCGATAGATGGGCACCATGTCCAGGGTGTACCCAACCTCTTGCTCCAGGCCCCATGTGACCCTGAACACAGCATAAAGAGGTCTAGACCATGAGGTGAGTGAGTGAACAATTACCACTAGAGGGTGCTAGAGCCTTAAAATCCTTCAACATGGCTGCCGAAAGTAGGAACATGGTGTCTTACAGCACAAATCCTATAATCAGAAACTGAACAGACCGTGTACACTTATGAATAATTCAAAACTCTTAAGAAAGTGCTTCCTCCCTCTGTGGGAAAGCTGTAGGTCTGTGTAGGTGCTGTAGAGTGGAACTGTGGAACAATGCTCCGCTCCTATCCAGAAGTTAGGAGTGTTTAATTATTCATTCAGCAGGCCCTCAAACACCTGCTCATTATGTTCTTCTTGATGGCCAGCACCTGTCAGATGCTTTAAACTGTGATTAACATTTAGGCTAAGCTCACTTGGTCCAAGTGGATCTCATGAAGAACCGATTTATTATACAATAAACCATGCAGGAACCCCTGAAGAAACATTTCCCCCTTAAAAGTGTACGTTCTGCCTGGGAAATTTGTTGATTGTTTATTTGTCTATTGCTCATGATTGTGTTCTTACTACCTAAGTTTAATACCAAGGGTTCTTTAATGGTTCTTTCATGATTTATTGGACAAGTACGTCATCTAAATGGGTTCTACTTGGACCAAATGGTAGTTTAATGATACATTAAACTCGTTGACTGGTTTCGGAGATTACAAATAAATGAATGAACAATAATTTAAAGCTTGCACTTCCACACAGACCCAGTTAATACAAACCCTTAAAGAACCCTATTTTAAAGGGTTTACCAAGCACCAAGTGTAACATTTTAAAATTCCTCACAGATTCTTGGAGAAAATGATCACCAAGTGTTGTCTAATGACCAGTTACTAAACTTCTAAATAGGTTCTATGTGGAACCCAAGTCGTTGTAAAATTGTACATCCAAACGTTGATGGTTTCTCCGGCTTAACAACCAAAGGACTATGAAGGTTTCTACTGTATATTTTCTGTTTTGTCAGATTTGATTTTATATATAAATATAAATCAAGCAGTTGGTTTCTCCATAAAGGTCAAGTTGATGGTCTAGACAAAAATACTGCCGCCTGTCTTCATCACCTTCTGCTTGTACAGGATTATTTGCGCGACGGTTCATTTTCAGTGCAGGACTCAATCATGTCATATTGCGACAGCCTGCTAATGAATTTGAGCTAAAATCATATCATTAACTAGTGCTCGAGATGCTGATCTGAAATCTCAGAAATGGGTTTTCCTCCACTGGAGCCCTGTGCAGATACATGTGCACTAATGTGACTTTCATTTACATGATAAGGTAATTAGGTGGTGCAGAGTGGATTTGATCACTAAGTGTGTGTTTTAGGATGAATGACAGACGGGTGAGGTGTTGTTGTCAGGGCAGTGAGAGAGAGAGAGAGAGAGAGAGAGAGAGAAGCCCTGAGGAAAAAAAAAAAAAAAACCTCTTCAGCATCCAGACACGCTCTTGACCTTCAGAGCAAATGAGAAGCAGATGCACACGGGTGCATGCACATGCACGCACGGACACACACACACACACACACACACACACACACACACACACACACACACACACACACACACACACACACACACACACACACAATTGTAATACTATCTGTACCTAAATCATCAAAAATCATGCTGGAGCTGCAAAACTGCACAAAAATATCCAGAGCACAGCAAAAAACTCCTGCATGCACAGATTTTTATTATTATTTTTGTTTTGGGAGGGGGTGGGGGGGTGGGGGGGGTGTTACTGTAAATCTGATTCTGTTTTAGAGGTCACGATTAAGATGCAAAAGAAAGTTAGGTGCTGTAACAAAGCGCAGTGAAAGTAAACAAAATTTCATTTAGAAATCAAGATCAAACACATTCACAACAAAAATAGTAGATATTAGACACTATACATTTCTTCTTTTGGCAAAACTAGAAAATTAGTAGCCATAAATCTGGCACGTTGGAACCCTGGATGGAGTATGATGTAATTTTCTACCCATAATGTACAGTACATATATTGCTGTAAACTAGGTGTATGTGTGTGAACATTCATGCAAAAAGTGCTTGTTGAACCAACAGTTTTTTTCTTTTTTAAATTCAGACTCACTTTATTCGTCAGAGCCCCACTCGTATGCAAACGAGCTCATGAATATTTATGTGGACAGGTAACATTGTCTTGACCGCTATGGACTGGGTTCAATTCCCAGTCAGGGACCCAATATCAGTCACATGGGGGTGAACAAGCCACTGCACCCTTAGTGCCCAGATTTATCGGGTCAATCTAGTGTACAAAGTCTAATAAACAGACTCGGTGATTCGAGCCTGTTTATTTATTATAAATATCTCACAAAACTGTAGGAAATAGACATTTTTTATGACCATAAAACATCGACGATAAACATACAAAGAATCTAGCACAGAGTGAGTTTCTGACGATCCAGCTCACCAACAGTAAGGAGCCGTGAAGCACAACCGCACATGTTAAACTACATAATCAGAAGGTTTGCTTTTACCTTTTATATTATATTCTACAGAGTTCAAGCAACACAAGTAAGCAGAAGCAGCCCTGACCTTCAGCGGGAATTTACCACTTTAACCAGCGCTGTTACGG
The DNA here is from genome assembly GCA_013621035.1 of Clarias magur. NCBI lineage: Eukaryota > Metazoa > Chordata > Actinopteri > Siluriformes > Clariidae > Clarias > Clarias magur. The sequence goes on from QNUK01000774.1 coordinate 141,783, forward strand.
GATCATGAACAGGACTCAATTCTGACTGAATGATTTCATGAATGTGATTCTTGTGCAATTATAAAAATCTGTTGAGCTACTGTATATCCATTTCTAAGATCTTGGAAGGAAACGAGGCTTTGATGTTTGATTCCCTGATCACACGGCAGCACAACTTCAGCAGAACAGTCGAATGTCATTTCATTTAATCACAAATCTACTGGTACAGGATCTCTGAAGTACCCACACTGTCACATGGCCTGTCATAGAATGTGAGATTGGATTGGCATGTCATTGAGGTGTAAGAAATAATCATCTTAAAATCAAACAGTGATCACACAAACGGACTTAAGAGAACTCATTAAAGTGAAGCTAGAAACATCAGCTCTTAATTGTACATCAAGTGAGTTCAAATAAATGCTTTGAAGTTATTATTTTGTTTGGTGGCGCTTCACATTGCAAAAGATAAAAAAATGGAAGAAACACTTTTTTTTTTTTTTTTTTTATGCACCGTGCTCAAAATAAATTATTTTAAAAAGTGTGTGAGTGAGAATGATAAATATCTTAAATGCAGTGTGTTGTAACTCTGACTGCTCCATGTTTCAAGCTAATGAAACTTTCTTCCTTGATTCTGCTGGCGCTTCTACTTGCTAGTTTACTGATTAGCATGCTATATAATGTTAGCTCAAAATAGACAAATATGTTTACATTTCCAAGGAACAAAAGTAAAAAAAAAAAAACGTTTTATTTTTCTGATTTAAACACATTTAATAATAAACATGACTAAATGTAGAAAAACTTTAAGCCTCTGTTCTGTTGAGCTAAACGCGTAACCTTGAGCACTTTTTTTTTGTCCTGCTGCATCGAAAGATCGATCCAAAATATTGCAATTTTATTAGCACATTATAGCCGTCATCATGAGTTACTGCTCCCAAAAACAGGCCAAAAGGGATCAATCTTCATCTCTGAGCTGCATCGTAGGACAGCAAAAAACAGGCGGTGTTATTTACGATTTTGAAACGTCCGACTGCAGCGCCGTATGTTCACTAATTAAATTCCGGTCAGGGAGGCAGATTTGCTGCACGTTTCTTTTTTTTTTCTTTTTTTTTTCCACTCTGTTGTGTCAATGCGCTCAGATCAGACCTGCTGAGACGGAGACAGAGGAGGCTAATCTCAGTCTGCTCACACACTCCCTGCTGACAAAAAACACCTTTTACACCTGACGAACACACACACACACACACACACACACACACACACACACACACACACACACACACACACACACACACACACACTATGTAGTTCCTATGTAGACATAATGCTACACAATGACAACAGAATAAAAAATAATATAGAAATTTGGGGATTTGTTTGAATTAAAAGTTTATAATAATAATAATAATAATAATAATAATAATAATAATAATAATAATAATAATAATGATAATAATAATAATAATAATAATCTCATATATATATATATTTATTTTAATAAAAACAAACATTAATCAAATGCAAAAAAAAAAAAACACACACACAATGAGAGAAACACCATATACACTAAAGTCAGTCTGAAGGTTCATGAAACATGTGGGTTTTATATATATTTATATATTTATTTGATCAAATTGCCTGGTGTCTCTCAAGGTTTCTTGCTATTGCCGTCTCAGGGAGTTTTTCCTTGCCACTGTCGCCGTCGTCCATTGCTTGCTCATCAGGGACAATCTCATCATTTTGATTAATATACATTCACATTTCATAGAAACTTAAATAACTCATATTCCAACAGCACGTGCACATTACAGGAACTCAGCTGAGAGTCTGTGCCACATCCCTGTATAGTCCTGACATCGCTCCAAGACATCTCCACATGTTTGGGCCCTTTAAAGGAGTTCCTGGGAGGCCGGCGTTTCAGACGTGAATCAGATAGGCAGTCCGATTACGGCTCCAGTGTACTGAGAAAACTGAGGTGTTCAAGCACTGGTGATACGTGCATTTGTGTAGCGGGAGATTATATAGAGACATAAAGGGAGTGTTCTATTAATCTGCACAATCAAAAGTGCTTCATTTATATATTTATATACATTTTTATACATACATTTATATTGATGAATTTTCTTGAACAATTTTAGGCATTACTAATGTTACCAAGTTGTTTATAAAGGATTCATCATGACCTCACAATATGTCTGCTGTGGCCTTCAGATCACATGACCATGTCACATGCCTTTGCCATGCCGATGACTTTCATCAGTAAGTCGAAGGCTTTAAGCTCTGAGATTTCTGTCTCTTGGCTAAGCTGCTATTGTGTATTGTAGGCTTCACAAGAACTGAACAGATTCAAACAGATCTGCTAGCCTGGTTTAGCCTACGGAACCTGCACTGTTTGTCCCCAACACCAATCCTGGCTGAGGTCTGAAGGGGCGGAGCTTCCCAATGCAGAAGATTATATAGATGATCAAAAAATGGAGGAAGTGCTTATTTTTAGCAGGTTTTTAAATCTAAATCTATGAACATTCTATAAAAAGTAAATTAATTAATGAAGCAGAAATTCATTTAATTTCAATAAATGACATGACAAATTAAAAATGTAATTAATTATTCTTTGATTAGGTGCTATATTTGTAATTTACTTTATTGTATAAAACGTTTTATTATATAATTTGATGATTATTAATCAATTGACTTAAGCTGTCATTAAATGTTTTTTTTTAATTTTATTTAAAAATTGCACTTGCTTATGTTTTTTTTCTTTATGTTTATTTATTTCTTTTCTTTCTTTTTTTCAATTTAGCAGGTCTGAAATCTCCACTGGATTAAAGACGTTTCTCCATCACTGAAATCTCCTTCTCTCCATTTTGGCCATGAGGGACATTTAAGCTCCTGAGAACATGGGTTTGGAGAACAGATCTTCTTCCGTCTCTGCTGCTTTCTGTCTCTAAAACTTATGAGTCCCAAAAAAAAAAACAGAGCGATAGAGAGAGAGAGAGAGAGAGAGAGAGAGAACAAAGTCTGGATAAAATAAGACGACGAGCACGAAGTCGAACTGAAGCTGTCCATCATCCAGCTCTTCTAATAGACAGAAGAACAGGACGATGACAAACTGATGAAGAAACCGTAAAAGACAAAATATTTTGAAAATTCTACCCGACTGATTTCCTAATGCATTTACATCCACGATTTCTTTGTACTTTGCACCCAAAGCTCCAGGCTTTCTTGTGTTTTAGTCCTTAATGTAGTTTTGTACTTAATGTGGTCTTGAGGAATACTTCTCCAGCCTTCCTGAAGGACTTTTATAGTTCTCATGTTCAGTCTGGTCCCTGTACCTGACGTTTTAAAGAAGCGTTTTTAGTTTGTTAAGCCACACAGTGAACTACGAAGTATTCAAGAATCAAAATAATCCAACTTAAGACCTGAGCCAGTGAGAATCAGGTGCAGATGATGAGAGATGATCAGGAGGTGATTAGTTCACTGCTGATGCTGAGGGGTTGGAACAGACGAGAGGGGAAATGAGGTCGCTGCTCAGGCTGTTACATTGACCAGAATCCACAGCACTTCCTCGTTTTTTGGCTCACCTCTGTCTTGGCCTTCTGTAGCTCCGCCCACAATCACTGCAATCACTTTGATGTCATACTGCTCTATTAAATGATGTGTGTAATGTGTTTATGAACGCACACCTCAGGACTTTTAGTATTTAAAAACAAAATTCTATTGACATTTTTCTAAATATTGGATGGAGGTTTCATTATTGTTCAATGTTCTTGTGTAACGTTGGACAAACGGAGTGTTTCTTGTTGTTGGTGAGTTTTTAAAATTTACCAAATTATCAAAATTTACCATTTACCAAAAGGTTGATTTTTGTCATCACTCTTTCAGACAGGCGACAGGTATTGTGTGCTAGCTATAGGTCATTAGCCTACTTTCATTTTGAGACAAATTTTAGTGTTCATAATGCATCCCTGAGCTTTGGATTTGTTTTTATCCTGCTGTCTTGTTTTCTAGTTTCAGTACAAACACAACAGTCGGATTAAACTCCCACCCAGAGAGAGAGAGAGAGAGAGTAATGAGATGATGAGATGATGAACCTGGCCCACACTCCTGAGGAAACTCATGATCCCGCTTTTCCACTTCAGCCAATTCGCTTCAATTCCCTCCCCACATTCCTCCTCACACACTGCAGATGGGATGCTTGGTTTTGCCAGCCAGCCTTACACAGTTTTCGCTCGGTCTGTGGCGAACAAACAGAAACCACATTGCTGGATGTCAAAGATCCAACAGCGCTGAATTTCATGACGTGATTAGTGCACTTAGGTTGAGATCAGACAGATGAGACAGTCTGATCACGAGACGGTTTTCTATATAATAATAGTGATCATTGTCATTTACACTGAAGCAAGAAATGAGTATATAGAGATAATAAGAATACATAGTGATACGTACAGATTTCAGCACTAATGCGTCATAATTAGTGTTAAATCTGTAACACAAGCTTTGTTAATTTAATTTCAAAATGGCTTTATACTGTTTATATATACAACAGGTTTATACTGTTTTACACAGCTCCCTAATTAAGAGTTTTCTCTGGCCAATATTTAATACTCAGCATCAATTTAGAATTTTATTTTTTATTAGTCATGGGGAAAATTGATGAAGCTATTTAGTGCACTTTTTGTGTGCATACATTGTGTCACCACACTGACTCCAAGATCTATTTTTTTTTTTTAATTATCATTATTAAAGTTTTTATGTAAATGTTGCAGTACCTGTATGATCCTACATGTGGTGCCCTCTGAACTATTCACACATTTACAGGCAGCACAGTAGTATCCAGAGCAGTGTTGAGAGTACAGTGGAACCTTGGATTACGAGCATAATTCGTTCCAGAAGTGGGCTTGTAAACCAAATAGACTTTTCCCATAAGAAATAATGAAAACTCTAATTATTCGTTCTACAGCCCAAAAAAATAAATACATAAAAATAATTAATACAACAAATAAAGTAAAAATAAAACAAATTAACCTGCACTTAACATTTAAAAAAAAGTAAAAATAAATCCAGACAGATAAGTGTTTCCGTTTGTGCGCGCAGGCGCTGTGTATTTGCATGTATGTGTGTGTGTGTGTGTGTGTGTGTGGAATCAGCCCCTCGCCTCGTCTTAAACAGTAAAACTCCTTCTCCCTCCCCACACCTCACTTTTTAAGTTTCACAACTAACATACACAATGCAAACACTGTTTTAACGGGAAAAAAAGAAATCTCTCTAATGATACTCGCGTGAGCAGACGAACGGAATCACTGCTGGAAAGTAAACAAACAAACAAACAAATGACCCAGCACCTTATCTTTGAAAAGAATCGAGACAGAGCTGAGTTTTCTGTGTAAATAAAATGCGGTTGCAGTCGGGGACTCACAGAATGAGTCTGTGTGTGTGTGTGTGTGTGTGTTTCAGTGTCAAATTATGCATGCGTGCACACACACCCACAAAGTACGCGCACTAAGAGCAGCAGGGGAGACGATTACCCATAATTCCCGCAGTGCAAGAGAGAGAAAAATCATTGGCTCAGTTGTGATCACTTGCCGCTCGGTGTCAAAATAAGAGTCGCATGCGTGATACATGATACTCGGCGCTCGTGAACTAATACTTGCTCGGTTTCCGATGCAAAATTTATTAAAAATCTTTGCACGGTTTGCGGAACACTCGTATCCCACATTACTCGCAATCCGAGGTTCCACTGAA
>QNUK01000774.1:152500-207500 GCA_013621035.1 Clarias magur
TTTTGTCAATTGTGTTTTAAACTTAGAACAGTGATTTTCTGTAGCATTTCTCCTGTACAGGTTCGTAGGAAGCCTGGGCCCGTATTCACAAAGCTTCTTAGAATTCTCTCAGAGAGCTCCTATCTTAGCCTAAAAAGTCCTAGCTGGGAGTCCTAGACTAAAAGTGATTTAGAAAACTTCTCAGAGCAACTCGGAGTAAGAAAAGTATAAAAACTTTTATCTTAGTGAGGGGGCGTGGTCGACCGCGTTGCTAGGGATGATGCAGCAATTCAAGGACTGTGATTAGTTGATAGAAAATAACCTCTGACCTCTGCAAGGGTCTTGAAATGTGCTCTTTGTGAAAACAGAACACATGATAATAGAACCAACAGTTGCACCGGGAATTTAAGTTGCACTTTTGGATGGTCTGTAGTGAACAATCCAAGAGAGATGGAAGGAAGTAAAACAACAAGAAAACCAGACTGGACAGAAGAGCAGCGTTTACTTTTAGCTTTACGTTCAGTGTTTGGAGAATATTTCTTCCTTCCACCATTTTGTCCTCTGCTAGAGAAACTCTTAAGCCTCTTAAACATCCTCCTCTCTACTCTTAACAATTTTTACCTTAGGAGCTGTTTTTAGGGCTAAGATGTTGTGTGAATCATTTTATCTTTACTAAGATTTAATCCTAAATTTAAGGAGAAATTCTAAGAAAATGCCCTAATTCTAAGATTTGTCTTAGAATTTAGTCACTAGGAGCAACTTTTATAACTAGGCATAAGAAGCTTTGTGAAAACGGGCGCTGGAGTCTACACAAGGTGATTTCAGGTAGAAAGATGAGTACATCCTGGACAGAGTGCCAGTCCATCACTGGGCACACACACACACACACACACTACCGGTCTTTGGAGTACCTGGAGGAAACCCAATAAGCACAGGGAGAACATGCAGACTAGACAGAGAGAGAGAATCAAACCCAGACCCTGGAGGTGTGAGGCCACAGCGCCGACCACGACAGCACCGTGCTTTCAGAAGAACATTTAGAAAACCGATGTCATCATTCCAAAACATTTTAATACATTCTTCAGGTAATGAAAAAAAACAATTAAACTCACTCTAAAACAAACTTATATTAAAATAAATTCACCGTGCGGATAGCTGTGTTTTCTGATAGAAACCGTCGCCATGGAAGCGTCAGCAGCGCAGTGAAGTTTCATAAGCATGGAACGGAAGGAGTTTTATCTGCAGCATGATGTTTTTCGTCAGATGCAGGAGTTTTCGCGCTTGTTGGTGTTTAATGGATTCCGTGTGAGAGCTGGAGCAGGTGTGAGTCGGACCTGTCATCAAGTCTTTCCCTCATCTCTCAGCTCCGTTCACTCCCGACATACTTTTATCACTCGAGAGAGAGAGAGAGATGATCTTTATCTGAGACCATAAAACATCAACGTCTCTCTCTCCCTCTCTCTCTCTCACACACACACACACACACACACACACACACACACACACACACACACACACACACACACTCATACAGCTCTTATTCTGTATGCTTGGCTGCTCAACACATCAATACACACCTCTCCACCTGCTCGAGGCCATGAATCTTTATTCTAGTATAAAGCATGTGTCATGTTACATTGTGACCTGGATTAGAATTAAGCTCCGCCCCTGACAGACCACACCCTGATGTGAAAGGTTTGGCCATGCCCCTCATTTGAATACAGTTTTATATATAAACTGAATACAGTGTGTTATATACTGTACATTCTGCAATTAATAATAAGACTATTATGTGTGTGTGTGTGCGTGTGTGTGTGCGTGTGTGTGTGTGTGTGTGTGTGTGTGTGTGTGTGTGTGTTCAAAGAGTGATGCATTATGTGTAACCTGTCAGCAGTGAGCAGCTGATTGATTTGGGCTGGATTTGTCCTCATCTTGTGTGTGTGTGTGTGTGTGTGTGTGTGTGTGTGTGTGTGTGTGTGTGTGTGTGTGTGTGTTAATGAATGCTAAAGTTGTCCAGAACTGACAGGTGTATGTACTGTGGTGTTGATAGAAAATATATACTACTGTGTGTGTGTGTGTGTGTGTGTGTGTGTGTGTGTGTGTGTGTGTGTGTGTTTCTTTGACAGTGATGAAGTCGTACATCACACAGTTTACACAGCTGAGGACTGAATTGAAGAAAACACACACACACACACGCACACACACACGCACACACACACACACACACACACACACACACACACACACACACACACACACACACACACACACACACACACACACACACACACACACACACACACACACACACACTTCTTATACGAGGTGCCAATAGGTGAAAAAAAAAAAGAAAACGAATTGGTGTGTTTAAATTCTAACTGATACAAATATTAAAAAATAACAAAAAACATGGAAAGTTTTTGTCCTCACATACACATTTGCACATAAACACATCTGGATGTCATTTTGAACATGAATATGTATCCTTAAATAAATCAAGAATAATTGAGTGGTTACTTCCTCGGCATACGAACGTTTCGCCTCACGAATTTTGACCATAATAACTATAATTTAGCAAGAAATGTGCCTTGGCATATGAAGCATTTTCAGCGACCGAACCGAGTTGAACCGAACACCAGCTGTGTTGCCCGTATGTCCAGCAAGGCAGATTACATGTTTTTTCGTGGAAGTATGTTTTCGTTTTGCATTTCGTGTTAGATTTAGTGATGACGCAGCGCCGCGGCTCCAAAGAATGTTAGCAAGGACGGTAGCAAGAAGAAAAGGCAGTCGCTTTCAGTTTGATTTTTAAAGCAGTCGGTGCAGAGAGGAATCATAAAGTAAGGTTCATTCACTTCATTCACACGTCTTTTCTAAATGTTCTGATTGTTTTTATATGCAAAAATATGATAATAATGTTAGAAATTTTTGGGGGGCAAATGTGTTTTGTAATACAAAATTTTGCCTTAAGAACGAAAATTGTTGAGTTAAAAAATGAACTTTTTGGAAAGATTGGAAATGAATAATGTTAGAGAATATTGTTTCCTTTCCTTTGGACTTTTAGTCCCCTCAATTTGGAATCTTATTAAATCAGGATCTTTTTCTTACCAGGCAATCCACTGAAATGATATAAATATTGTCCTGGCACAATGTCACTGTGTCTACACTATCGTTTATTATAAAACTTATTATTATTATTATTATTATTATTATAGAACAAATGATTCATTGTCGTCTTTACTTGAGTCCAAGGCAGAAAAGCTGTCCTGAGTTGAACATTAATTTGCCTGGTATGAAGTTCACCATTTGAGATTTGTTTTGTGTCAATGATTGACGAAATGTATTTAATCTCCACCAGACCCTCGGCGCTGCTCGAGCCCGAACCGAAAGGCAGCGAGATTTCAGGTGTAAAAATGTTTAATACTCTGAGATCAGTGATGAAAGAGCAGCACTAAAGGCAAGATTCCTGCTCTGCTGCACACCTCTGGTGTGTGTGTGTGTGTGTGTGTGTGTGTGAGTGTGTGTGTGTGTGTGTGTGTGTGTGTGTGTGTGTGTGTGTGTGTGTGTTTACGCAGGCTCTGGTTTACTGAATTGATCTGTCTGTTAGGCTGTTGTTGGTGTGTAATGTGTCACTGCCTCCACCGCAGAGCAAATATTGAAACTCATCCTTCTGTAACTGCATGCTTCAGAGACAAGCCATCACAAACAATCATGAGCTTTTCCACTCTCTCCACACACGCACACACGCACACACACACACAGGCACACACGCACACACACACACACACACACACACACCTGCTGACAGCAGGACAGGAATATCCCCAAGCTCGGCGAGAGGCTTTGTGTTTATTTTGTTCATTGCTGAGACGCAGGTAGATGGAGGGACTGGAATTTTTAATTGATTTGCTAATTAGCTGCTCCTGAGAAAAATACGATGATGCTGCAAGTAAAAAGGAAAACATCGTCATCGTCATCATCGTCATCATCATCACTAACTAACCAACAAATAAACAAACAAACAAACAAACCTACATTGGAAAAAAACAACAACTTACAATTAAATCAATTTCGATGTGATATGAAGTGATTCTCATTAAACTGGTTACTTTTTAAGTTTTCCAGTTTACTGGAAGGCCACACCCCTTTCACTACAGGTGACAGGATGCACATAGAGGCCACGCCTCCTTCTGTGGAACCGACAGGACAGGAAACAATTGGTACACTTCCTTTACTAAAAATAATCGATCATGAAAGAAACACGGGCCACACCCTCTTCACTGAGACTAACAGAGGCCACACCCTCTTCACTGAGACTAACAGAGGCCACACCCTCTTCACTGAGACTAACAGAGGCCACACCCTCTTCACTGAGACTAACAGAGGCCACACCCTCTTCACTGAGACTAACAGAGGCCACCCCCTCTTCACTGAGACTAACAGAGGCCACACCCTCTTCACTGAGACTAACAGAGGCCACACCCTCTTCACTGAGACTAACAGAGGCCACACCCTCTTCACTGAGACTAACAGAAGCCACACCCTCTTCACTGAGACTAACAGAGGCCACACCCTCTTCATAAGACACAGACCACTAAGACTTTACTAAGACCAACAGAGGCCACACCTCCTTTAATAAGAGTTACAGAGGCCACACCTCCTTTAATAAGAGTTACAAAGGCCACACCTCCTTTAATAAGAGTTACAAAGGCCACACCTCCTTTAATAAGAGTTACAGAGGCCACACCTCCTTTAATAAGAGTTACGGAGGCCACACCTCCTTTAATAAGAGTTACAGAGGCCACACCTCCTTTAATAAGAGTTACAGAGGCCACACCTCCTTTAATAAGAGTTACAAAGGCCACACCTCCTTTAATAAGAGTTACAGAGGCCCCACCTCTTTTAATAAGAGTTACAGAGGCCCCACCTCCTTTAATAAGAGTTACAAAGGCCACACCTCCTTTAATAAGAGTTACAGAGGCCACACCTCTTTTAATAAGAGTTACAAAGGCCACACCTCCTTTAATAAGAGTTACAGAGGCCACACCTCCTTTAATAAGAGTTACAGAGGCCACACCTCCTTTAATAAGAGTTACAGAGGCCACACCTCCTTTAATAAGAGTTACAGAGGCCACACCTCCTTTAATAAGAGTTACAGAGGCCACACCTCCTTTAATAAGAGTTACGGAGGCCACACCTCTTTTAATAAGAGTTACAGAGGCCACACCTCCTTTAATAAGAGTTACAGAGGCCACACCTCCTTTAATAAGAGTTACAGAGGCCACACCTCCTTTAATAAGAGTTACAGAGGCCACACCTCCTTTAATAAGAGTTACAGAGGCCACACCTCCTTCATTGAGACTGATGGATAACAGAGGCTAATAAAAAGCTCCATGTGCAGCTGATCTACCTGATCTCTACTTTACTAATATTAACTAACCTTAATACAGTATTTATTGTTGTGTTCTGTTCCCATGGTGACCGCAAAGTTAATTTCATGTAAGGTAACTAAAACATTACTAAAAGAAATGTAGTGCGTCAGTGTTAGCATGGAGCTTCTAATCTAACGCTGCTTATGTGTTAATGCTAACTGTTAATGTAGACTCGCTAGTGGTGATGTCACGTCTCTGATGTAGACACTCGAACCAGCTCCGTCCCCGTCGCCTCCCGTCGTTCATCCAACACACAATGTTTAGTAAATATTGAGAGGGGTGAAGTGAGCTGAATCGTTACTCCGGGCCGTTCTCACGCCTCTCGGGCCATGAGAACGCTCAGGCCTTTCAGTACCGGGTTAAATAATGACTCATAATGAAAGAGAGGAGTGTCGTTTGTTACTCTTTAATATCCTTCCACTGTGTTTGACTTGCTGCGTTCAAAGGTGAGAGGCACTCTGGGTTATTGCTGTGTACACATACATTACACACACATTACACACACACACACACACACACACATTATAAACACATCGTGTCTATGTAAAGACACAGACATGAATCTGTCCAGTGGAACAAAAGACGAGACAGAAAGTACATTTTGCTCGCCGCGGGCTCTTTTCCACCGAATGCTTGATCGTCACTCTGAGTGATTCGATCCCTCGAGCGACACTCATGATTATTCAATGTTCATATTTTAAAAAACATCACGCACGGATTTGAATGAAATTGCCGTAAGTGTGTATAATGACTGTAATAATGAATCCGAATCGTCTCGAGCTGTTAGCTTTTGTTCTGGCTTTGTGCGTTGTGTTGATTAGCTCAGTGTGGTACAGTTGAGCGCTCGTTCTGATGCGCGCTTGGTTTTTTCCCCCCCCCCCCCCCCCCGTAGTGTTCACAACAATCCTCTCCGTCTCCGCGGTGCTCGTCTCAAAGTGTCCCTCCTGCACAGGTTACTGTTTAACCACGCTGTGGTGTGTTTCATTTAATGAACACGCTCCATAGTTGGACAACTGGGAAGCACAGACACCGATGTTATTTCAAAATGTGTGTCTCAGCTAACTAACATTTCTCTATAATCAGGAACATCAGCATTTTTCCGTAGATGTGGTGATCATTTCTTTAAGACAGGCTCAGAATGACTACTATTATATTTAGCATAAAATTTACCCCAAATTGAATAGAATTAGCCATATCAAGAAACAGCTATTACATGTCAAAACAAGTCAAAAAACTGTTGCTAGGCAACAGTTAATCAAAGACATTTTTTGAAATCCTGTGAACACACAACACAATCGTTGCTGCTGTTCTTACTAAAGCAACATTACAGTATATATTGCACTATGTACATAAATGTTGATGGCCAGGATAAGCAACAATAATCGAAATCTAGGTGCCAAATATACCACAGTGTCTGATAAAAGTTATAAATGAATCCTGGAATTTGTATTCACAATGGAAAACAGATTTGTGAACTGTGATTGAACTTAAAAAAAGAGCTTGCCTACAGTATGTTACTCCACCAGGAATAGGCAAAATAGAGCGAAAAAAAGCTCAGCTACTGACAAAATGTGCTAATGTGAAATTCTTAAATAAAATAAAAATGAATATGATGTCTATGTCTTTTTTTTTTCATAATAAGGGGTTGTAGAGTAATACAAACTGATGCAATAGCTTATATAACATTATAGTTTATACACTTTAACGTATAACTTTATTTTTGTATTCATTAATATTTTTGCTGTATAGATTTTCCCACCAGCTGGCCATCTGTTTGTGCATTCAGAATACAATACCTTATAGATAAATGCGAATAAATTACTATATTTAGGAGAAGTTTTAAAAGAGAAGCTTTAATGCTTAAAAGAGTTCATCTCTAATATTGCAAAGTTTATAAGTTATGTAACATCATTTAACAATTTTAACTGTAAAAAAATACAGAATAAATATTTTGTGATTGCTGACGACACTGTTCTTATATATAAAAATCTCTCTTTTTTAAATGATTTAATTGAATAATATTAGAGATTTTGCTTGTACAGAATTTGCCTGTTACTACAGTAATATTCAGAATAATGCCATAAAGTTCAACTGTATGTGTTTGGAGAAAAATGTGTGGATTAATGGGTAAATGATTCTATTTGATCACTACACTTTCTTTCTTTCTGTCTTTCTTAGAAGCAGAAAATTAACAAAAGTACATTTATTTCATGGTTGAAATGAACTTTTTTGTTTGGATCAAACATAATGCTGTATATGACTTTGTAAAATTGAAGTGTTTTTGAAGCAGGTTTATTTGTGGTTTTAGACTTTTGGATGCATCTAATTTGCTCATATGACTTCAAAGCAGTTGATTTGGTTAATTAGCTTAATTGGAGTCTGTTGTTTATGACGGAGAAGCAATAACAGCAAAACCCTTGTGTTTATGTATGTATTAAAAAATAGTTGCAAAATAGAGCGTCGGATCCAAGAAAATCTGAAAATAGAACATAATGGACGGCTTTCATGAGGAAGAGCGCGTGTTCTCCAGGTGCGTCAGTAATCAGAGAGAAATCCACAAAATGGCCGCCACGGCGCTGTTGTACTGCTACTTGTTTTTAATGCTGTGTTTGTTGTTGTTATCATTGTTGTAACCGTAAACAACAACTGGCAGATATAACGAAAACTGTCTACTACTAATAATCTAATAATACTTGAAAATGCGCTACTAATGCGCTACTGTCTCAATGTAAACAAACACCTGCACCAATATTTAAACACGCCGGAGTCGTTTTAAGACGAAACTTCATCTTTATCTGATCGACTTTTTCCATTTCTCATCTGTGATTCTCTCTCCGATTACCGAACAGCGAGTGTGTTTGTCTGAGCACCAAAGAAGTCCAACTTAGTGTAAACAAGGCGTCAGATACTCGACCTTACAGAATGTGATTTCTGTCTATTAATAAGTGAGACAGAGAGTTCTGCTGTACAGAGACACACACACATGGACGTGGACTTCAACCTCAATAATAATAATAATAAATAATAATATTAATAATAATCATCATCATCATCATAATAATAATAATCATCATAATAATAATAATCATAATAATAATATCACTCATTACATTTTGTTTAGTTTTCACCTTGACAGTAAAACGTCTCTTTCATGTTGAGATGTTTCTAATTACTTGAAAAAATTTACTCTTCATTAGTATAATATTAGTTGAATATATAAAAAAGGTTGTTTTATTAGGTTTACTTCTGTTTTCTTTTTCTAAATTTTCTGAATTTCCTGCCGATTCTCTCTATTTGTTGCAGTTTTTTGTGTAGTTGCAGTTTTATTTTCTGAATGTGCTGTTTTTTCCTTTAATGGGCTGTTTTCCCTCCTTTTTGCTGTTGTAATTGTTCTATTTCTCACACTATTTTTTTCTTCAGAATTTGCTCCCATTTTTTCTTCTGCATTTTATATTTTATCTAATTTTTCAGTTTTCTTTTAAGAATTTTCTCCCCTCCACCTTTTCTCTTTTGTTTAGAAATGTAAAAAAAAAAAAAAAAAAACCCAAACTTGTGTCCAAACCTTTGACTGGTACTGTGTATATAAAATGTTCATGTGTGTGTATGCACTTGTAGTAGTAGATTGATTAATCACATTGTCTAAAGTTAATTAGATTAAAAGAACTATATTTGTGTTGTTTGTTTGCACGCAGTAAGTGAGTGTGAACTGATATATCAGGGTTTCATGAACTCACAATGAGAAATGTCTCTTTTATAATTCATCTAAATCGCCTTCTGGTTTAATTATATTGACAGATCCAGTGATTGTCAAGAGCTTTTGCAATCAAATTCTATAGTAAAATTACTTGACCTTTAATTTGTGTGTGTGTGTGTGTGTGTGTGTGTGTGTGTGTGTGTGTGTGTGTGTGTGTGTGTGTGTACATTTTTAACATTTATATTTATGAATACTGTGAATCATTTTGGAGAACTTTGGAGAAACGCTAAGTTGCTGTGGAGGTCACGGAGGCTCTTTGCTCTTTTCCACACTTTTTCCGCCCTATAACTGATGTACAATATGTGAAATCTCCGCCCGTGTATGTTCTGTGCTGCTCGATTTATCGTGTTTTCAGGAAGAGCATCTGGTGAAACCGCAGTGAAGCACTCCACATGCACACCGCACAGACGTAACCCAGTATTGGACTGCTTCAGTCATGACCTCGAATTCCTCTGACTGGCTGAAACTTGTGATGGCGTGTGACCGACTGCAGGTTAACGGCCATTAGGAAAAAGTGCACCTGTGAATCAGGGATGTCAAATATCTACACAAACGCAGGGAAGTTCATGAACGCCGGAAAGTTTGTAAATGCAAAATACACCGATCTGACACGTGTGTGTGTGTGTGTGTGTCTGTGTGTGTGTGTGTGTGTGTGTGTGTCACTGCAGTGTATTATTATACCATATACACCAGTAAAACATTCAGACCTTAATAACATTACACTTGATTGTACTGACATCATATTTCATCATTTTATTCCTCTTTTATTGCTCTTTTTTTATTGAGTCTTTTTTCGACGTCTCCTGCTGTTTGATTAGGATTCTCGTAAATCTATTTCTCTCGCTCCTTCTTTATTCCCTCCCACTCTTTGGTCTTGCCTTTGTATCTGCCGTTCTTTCATTTCTTTGATATCTTTTTATCTCCCTCTTTGTGAAAGGTCAATATTTCTTGGCTCCGAGCGTGAGAGCTGACTTTCAACTCGGCTGCTCGGGAGTTTCTCTCGCTTTGGGTGTTAAATTCCTTCAAAAAAAGAGACGTAACGACGCGAACATGTGTTTCTCACACCTCGCTGAGCGACTGACTCGGATCGATCGCCGAACGGTCGGACCCTCAGCTCGTGGATGTTTAGTGGACGCTACGCTACGTTGCTATAGCTAGTGGGCGTGGCCTGTTAGATAGGTGTACAGTACACGTTTAAAATCATTTCACACTGAAACACCAGGGGGTGTAAACTTTGGCTTTCGCTCAGCTTTAAAGCGTCGCTCCGTTCTTTGGTGTGCAGAGCGGAAATAAATCAGCTACAGACGTGATGCACTACAGATGAACATCTCTGTGGTGTGTGTTATTAATCCACCCTGAACTAACACACTGCGACAGCAGAGGAGTGTGTTACTCCTCTGTCTCTTCTGCCGTGTGTGTGTGTGTGTGTGTGTGTGTGTGTGTGTGTGTGTGTTTAATATAAATGTGATATATGGGTTGTTTAAGGCTGAGAAATGGTGACCACCTTCACTTCTTTGCTCTCTAATGCAACTGTAATACTGTTTCACCCTGTGTGTGTGTGTGTGTGTGTGTGTGTGTGTGTGTGTGTGTGTGTGTGTGTGTGTGTGTGTGTGTGTGTGTGTGTGTGTATGTGTGTGTTACTCCTCTGTCTCTTCTGCCGTGTGCGTGTGTGTGTGTGTGTGTGTGCGTGTGTGTGACTCCTTCTCTTCTGCGTGTGTGTGTGTGTGTGTGTGTGTGTGTGTGTGTGTGTGTTAGTTTGGAGACAGAACATTGGGGAGTATGTAGAGATTATTAGTTGATTTATAGAAGTAAAAACATTGGATTGTTCGCTTTTGGACGAGTGTAACATGAACATAGCGCTAAGGGATGTGGAGATATAACTCATCCTGAGACCACGATCATGAACACACACACACACACACACACACACACACACACACACTCAGTTCCCTGACAACAATCCTGGGTGTCATATAGGGTCAGAAATCAAATCTTCACATCCTGCATGTGTGCGTAAGGGTGTGTTACACAGACTGACCACACACACACACACACACACACACACACACACACACACACACACACACACACACACACGCACACACACACGTGCGCACGCACTGCATTAAGCCTGACAGCGATCGCTTCATCGGGTTCATACGCAGATTAGCTCACGTCACTGAAGACGGTGTAGCCCCGCCCACTTTAACACATGTCGAAAAAAGAGTTTTAGCTCTCGGTTAAAAAATGTAAATAATAAAGTTTGCTGCGGCTGTCAGGCAGGCGGCCAGATGTGGCATTTTACTGGAGTGTAGGAATATTTTCTTTCAACAAATAAATCGGACTTTTAAAGCATTATTGCAATTTTCTGAACTGACTTTAGTTGAGTACAGTGTGGTGATGTCATCCTCAAATGATAAAACAATGACCAGGTTATAATAGTTATGGTGTTTTCTGGGAGGAAACGATCGCAGGCTCTTGTTTGCGAAACGCCAACAGATTATCAGACTTCAGGAAGATCAGTGATTCTGAATAAACACACACACGTTTCCCTCTGTGACTTTAGTTCTATTTGTCTTTAAAGACGTTAAAATGTCCCATATTTCGGTACTTCTTCTTAACCATTTAACATCTGACCAGCTGAAATTCCCCTCAGATTATTTATACAGCAGAATCAAGACATTTATTTCACTCCTCCTCCAAATGCACCGTTTCAGTGTCTGTGTAAATGAGCCGCTCCCGAGTCACTCAGGACTGGAAGACCGGACAGGGAAGCTGAGTAGAGCGAGACCTATAGGTGGCGCTGATGCAACTTACAGAAGACACGGAGCGGTACTGAGAGGAAACAAGTCGAGACACGGAACAAGTCGAGACAATCAGGGAAGGAAGCATCGGGCGTTTTTAAGGAAGACTGATGTGGAAAATCCGGGAGACCAGGAGATGAGGGAGAACGAGACCTACAGGTGGCAGTGTGACCTACTGGATGCCAACCAAAATGAGAAGAAGAAGAAAAATTCTTTAAAAAAAACAAACAGGAAATGACTGAAAATGCACAAAATTTTGCATAATAATAATAATAATAATAATAATAATAATATGGGGTGCTGTTTAAAGGAGCTCAGCGTGATGTTAAACTGGCGGTTTCACAAGCGTATGACGTCACTCGCACGGCGGTTCTTCAACTCCAGTTTTATTTTATTCGTTCAGATGAACATCAGAAACGTCGCTCTAACTATGAAAAAGAGATTTTGCATTTTGAAGCACGTTCAGTCGAGGCAATGTTTAAAGCAGAAAGAAGAGTGTGTGTGTGTGTGTGTGTGTGTGTGTTTCATTAGCACAGGAGTGGACAGGTGGCTACTTTAGCTTTAATGCAAATTTTTTTGGGGGGGGCGCAAACAAAATTAAAATGAAACTTTTAATACTGGCCTGTAAATATCCATTTATCAGGTGATTGCGCATCATTACTCACTCTCACTCACTCATCATCTATACCGCTTAATCCTGTATTCAGGGTCACGGGGGGCGGAGCCTATCCCAGGAGACTTCGGGCACAGGGCGGGGTACACCCTGGACAGGGTGCCAATCCATCACAGGGCACACACACACACACACACTACGGGCAATTTGGGAACGCCAATTAACCTAACCTACATGTCTTAGGTTGGACTGTGGGAGGAAACCGGAGAACCCGGAGGAAACCCACCAAGCACGGGGAGAACATGCAAACTCCCTGCACACAGAGACGGGAATCGAGCCTGGCTGGGGATCGAACCCGGACCCTGGCGGTGCAAGGCGACAGTGCTAACCACGACGTGCCGCCCCGCATCATTACTACTCGTATAAAATAAAGTCCTGACTCTCATCACATCCAGTCAGCAGCTCCGCTCGCCATGAGAAGTGCTGGAAAAGACTGGCTGAGAATCACATGGTCCAATCACATGAGCCCAAATATTTTAAAACAATATTGATTCGCTAAGAACAAAAGTGGGCGGGTTCAGGGCACACAGAGCTCCGCCCCAAGGATGATTTGACAAAATCCAATCAGAGCTCAGCCTCAAGTCACATGCTTTTCAAAAAAACACCAACACAAATGAACGTCATACAGTTGAGATTTTTTAAAATTGCAAATAAGTTATATTAAGAAATGCAGCGGAATATTGTGACTAAATGACTTTATTTCATTATTTAACATAATAATTATTTATTTTGATAATTACTTGTTAAACTAGCATTCTTCTCTGCCTCACTTTAAGGGGGGCGACGCCTGGTGTGTCACACACTCGAGTCGGTTTAAAGCGACGCGGCGCTCGTCAGTCTGTTCAACATCGCTGTGCGTGAAAACACTAAACACGCGCTACAGTCGCGCGCCGGACCGACAGGGACGTCGTGACTCTGACGCTCGGGCCGCGGCGGATGTGACGGTTTAAACCTCCGGGCGCAGAGAGGCAGGCGAGTGTGTGAATAAACACCTCCTGGTGTGAAGCTGCTTCTGTGAAAACACACACACACACACACACACACACACACACACACACACACACACACACACACACACAGCTGTGTGTGAAGAATAAGCTGCGCTTCTGTTTGGCCGCGGGCCGCATCACACCACGTCTGTCCCGCTTCACCGCTCGTCTGTTACACGAAGCTGGACGTGACGGCAGGTGGAGCTCCGCCCCTTCACACACACCTCCTGACGTTTTCACCAACGTTTCTTTTGTCTTAAAATTTCGTCTTAAATCTGGTCGAGGCCTCGAGCGGCAGGAGGTCCATGGCAGCCGTTTGAGGAACGCTGTGATCTCTGAGACCTGGCAGCGCTCGGGCAATAAACACGCCTACATACGGACTTGTATTAGTGCAGGATGATGGGACTCATTAGCTCTGTGTGTGTGTGATGGTGTGTGTGTGTGTGATGGTGGTGTGTTTATTGCAATGTGGCTTTTTTTCCACATTAGCAGGAGGAACGTGATGGAGCAACGGCACAGAGATTAAATAAATATTTACACAACAGATATTCAGCAGAACGCAGAGTGTACACACACACACACACACACACACACACGCACCTACACGCACGCACCAGTGAGCACCTCTACGTTAGACCCTCGGGTGTGTGTGTGTGTGTGTGTGTGTTCTGTTTGTGGCTCTATTTTTTCGGAGGGTACTAATGGTCGATGCCATTAATGGTTAGGAAAAATGTGTGTCTGTGCTTGTGTGCCCGTGTGTGTGGCTCTGTGTGTGTGTGTGTGGCTGTGTGTGTGTGTGTGTGTGTGTATGCATGCCGATGTACATGGCTCTGTGTGTGTGTGTGTGTGTGTGTGTGTGTAGCTTTGGGAGTGTGCCCTACATTCTATGTTAACCCGGTTCACTCAGCTGGAATCTCTCTCTGAAGCTCCTCAGCAGAATTAGCCAAATTTACCCGACTGTACGTGACTCTGGTTAAACTGTGTCAAGCCATGACACACACACACACACACACACACACACACACACACACACACGCAAGCGTACGGCACATTTCTACATTCTAATCTACACCTCATTCTGTTATATATAAACAGTTTCTTGCTATGAACAAAAACTCGATGTTGTTTCCTTTCATTTTCACGACAATTAAATGTAACAAAGAAACCAGAAAAATCCAGTTGCTTTAGCATCAGGGACTGAAATGCTAAAGCAAATGCCATAATAATAATAATAATAATAATAATAATAATAATAATAACTATTATTATTATTATTATTATTATTATTATTATTATTTGTTCCCTCCTTCCTCTAATTCCTTGTTGAGTAACAAGTTAAGCTCTACTGAAACACTATTAATAATGATTGTGTCGTCGTTTATCACAAACTGACATCATTCGGTCATTTTATTTTAGTTGCTAACAAATAACGAGCGTCAGACGTTAACGCGCCTGGATGTGCTTCTGGAATTCCTTCAGCTTCAGGATCTAGCGTGCGATTCGTGATCTTTGTGATCGAGCTTCTCCAGCGCTGTTGAATCCTGGATTCCGATTGGCCAGAAGATTGGCAGCACGTTTGCCATGCGTTAACGTTTCTATAGCAACAACTCGTTCACAGTGATGCGTATTTCCAGATGCTCCGTTAACAGTGTGAACAATTTGACCTGGTGAAGTTCAACGTACAGTAAATGCACCATGGACTGTATAACGGACGGAGTCTCCAGTTCAAGCATGACAAGCTGCAAGAAAGAGAGATTTAACAGAGCGAGAATTTGTAACTGAAGCGAACGTCCCAGTGCACCAGCTGTTGCTATAGAAACAATAAACTGATACAAAAGTGATGCAGACGTTTAAAAAAAAAAAAAAAAACAATTTTTAATGTAATGTCTTCTGACCAATCAGAATCCAAAGTTCATTAGCGCCGCTGCATGACGCCGGAGAAACTGAGGTCCAAATCACGGAACCGATTCTAGTAATTGACGTTATCAACAACGTGACTATAAACGGATGGTTAAAAAAAATACGTACGTGTTTTATTTCTCTGGCATTAATGTTTATGACGGCTTATAAAAACCTTCACAGGTCATTATGAGTAAATGAAACGCGCTCGGAATGTCTGACTCCCGCCGAAAGCCCTCGGTCGTACGGAAATTTAAGCCACCCATCAGAATTTATTGCTGCTTCCACACTGGAAAGTCGTTCCGTGAAACACAGAGTTTGCTTTATGGTTTTGCGCGGAACGGGACCCGCGCGGTCCAAAAGCTTCCCCCTTTTGCCTCGTAAATCCGCTGAACGTTCTGGCAGCGGCGCTGGGAGTCGTCCAGGCACTTCTCGCCGAATGTTAGATGAGCGTTTATGATCTCGGTGGTTTCCACCTTCTCCCCCGAAACTCTTTTTTTTTTCTAATTTTGGAGTCTGGAGCGCCGAGCGAAGAGACGCCTGCAGGTTTTTATGAGCCTCTGAGACTGCCGGGATGATTTTACCCTGCGTGCTTAGAGAAACTCTGGCAGACCGGACGCTCTGGGGAAAAGTTACCGCTCGTCCAAGCAGGGAACGGTTTGGAGGATAATCAAATTCACACCATTTTCTCCTCGTTTCTCGAGCGCGAGTCCGTGAGCCAGGACGTGTTCGGAGTGAAAAGTGAAAGTGTGTTCCTTCCGCTTTTTTGCACTCGAGATACGAGGCTAAACGGAGCAACAAAGCGGACGCGCGGCCTCCGCCAGGTTCTGTCAGGCTCGGGGAGGGGGCGTGGCCACAGGGTTTGTTCTGTCAGTCATAGTAAAAAGGGGTGTGGCCTCTGGATCTGTTCTGTCAGTCACAGGAAAGACGTTCTCGCACTCAGACTAATGGAGACACACACACACACACACACACACATCCATTAAGGAGTGTTCCTATCTCCAAAGGCCAGATTGTGTGTGTGTGTGTGTGTGTGTGTGTGTGTGAATGTTTTGCCCCAGGCAGCCATTTTCAGGTCTTTCATATCTGAATAGAGATGGCCTGCATTTAAACTGAAGGAAATTGATTTAATAATACATATGATTATAGAAAACCCTTCACACACACAAACACACACACACACACACACACACACACACACACACACACACACACACACACACACACACACACAATACACAGTCCAACTTTCCTTCTCCAGTTGTGTGTTTTTATTCTTCAGGACCTAAATGACAGCTGTGTGAATCTCACAAAACAAATAAGCTTCATTAATGACAAAAAAAAACAAAAACACAATAATACAACAGAATTCATCAATTCAAGTAAACCAACATTCAGAAAACAGGTGGGAAAAGTAAGTACACCCTATAGTTCAGTACCATGAATATCCTGGAGTAAAGGTTGGCTGTAGGAGTGTGTCGGTCTCTCACACTGTGTTGGAGACGTTTTGACTCTTCTTTACAACGCCGCTGTAGTTCGGAGGCGACTTGCATTGTGATTCATTGTTCGATTTGCATTGTGATCCCGATTCTATATTATTTACAATTCTACACAAACTCACAATAAAAAATAACGTCTAAGAATAATCCACTTCCCCCACACAGTGCTGCGTTTGGCTTTCACCAAACACCTTCACCTCGGTCTTGGTCTTGTTCTGGTCAACAGAAACGTTCCCGGTTTGTTCCGACGCAGTTTCACAAACGTACACCGTGCTGCGTGTTTGCTAACGTCCTGGGAAGACTGGAAACTCTCCGCGAACATGTACACGATCATCGAACGCTGAATCTGCCGGTTGGCTTTGGAGACGCCGCCTCAGACCGATGAGCAGCATCACGGCCTTCTGAGGTCGTGTCTGGTGTCACAGGTTCTGGGCAGGAAGTCCAGAACGCTCCAGAACACCAACCTGCCCAGAGTTCTGCTTCCATACAGCTACACACACTCCTCAGTGATTATGTAATCCTGGGCACTTCTGTAGTAACACCTGGCTGAATAAATAGAAAAGGTTTCTGTTGGTTTACTTTAAAAACGAATCTGTACTGAACGCTTGTGTTTGTTTGTTCTAACCGGAGCCAGACGGCTAGTTTAGAGAAGTTTCTGAGGACGACGTCATTGCTATTTAGGCCCTGATATATATATTTTAAACCAGCACAGAATTAAAGGAGGGTGTACTTTCTTTTTCCCAGATGACTGTATAGAATATCTGTGTGTGTGTGTGTGTGTGTGTGTGAGAGAGAGAGAAAGGGAGAGAGCGTCCGTCCTCCTTGAGTTAGTTATTATTAGACTGTAGCCTGAAAGCATGTCCATCACACAACACGTACAAAATTCTCTTTCACATACTCTACCTCTCTGTCTCACACACACACACACACACACACACACACACACACACACACACACACACACACACACAGAGGACCACGGCCTCACTTTGTCGTGGGTCATTTGAGTTTCTGTCAGAACGGTGTTTTGATTTCAAATTCAGAGATCATGGAGATGAGCTAAGGGATAAGACAGACAGCTTGTGATGGAGTGTGTGTGTGTGTGTGTGTGCGCGCGCGTCAGAGTGAAGGTGAGCCGCACAGTGATGACACAATTAATATGCCAATGACGTCGGTCACAGCTCGAGTCCTAACAGTCTGTGGTTGAAATGGGACGACATGAAACGAGAGGAAAAGCCAGGGAATAGGAAACTGGAGATGATCGAGACAAAGGCCGATGTAACTGAGACAAAGAGACACGACAGCGTTCAGGTGCCAGGATGTGGGCGGGGCCAATTCAGTCGTGCGCAAATGAGAAGCAAGAGTGAACCGTAGAGGGCGAGACGCCGATCAGAGTCAGTGTTACTCGAGACTATCGTGATATAAAATACCATACAGTCATTTATCAGTGCGGGATCTCGCGGTCAGGACGAAGGAGACGCGCTGCATGCAGTTTTACAACTGATCTTTGTCTTGTGATGTCATCAACACGCATCAAACTCCTCCCACTCCCAAATTTCCCTACAAACACATATTGCTTGTGTTTAACTCAGAAATCGTTTCATTATAGGAGTAGCAATCAATCCGGAGGCGTTTTATGGAACAGGACAACCGTATTCGAAGGCGTTTTCTAAGAGCGTTAGCAGCCGCATCACTCGTCTCCTCTGTGTATTCTGATTGTATTGCAATAAGCGTTTTTATTTCAAGGCTGAGCGAGAAGGAAAACTTTTAACGCAGTAAAAAAAAAAAAAAACCCTTTTGGAATATCGAGGCACTCGGCACCGCTTACACACACGTCTAATGAAGTCTGCTTCATAACGGAAAGACACTCCGAAGAACAACGGTTTGGAACCGAAGCCTCTTGAGAGCAAACGCCGCCCTCCTCTGTGATTGGAAACTGACAGGATCACTCCTGGATTGACCGTCACTCAAGATTGAGAGCAAATGAAGTAAACACTCCGTAAACACTCCGCCCTGCACACCGCGTGCTACATCCGTCCAGATTCACAAGTGTACAGAGGGGAAGAACACTCACGGTGCCATGTGTGGGGTTTTGCGTGTACAAGTGTGAGGTGGTGATGACGGTGTTGGAATACATGAACAGCGTGAGAACGTTGTTTATTGTCTTATTTGTGTAAACGTGTTTAGAGGTGGAGCTTGCTGAACTGTAACCTCAGTACGTCTGGTTCTTTCTCCTGATTGGTCAGATGAGATTTTTTTATTATTTTTTTTTAATCAGTTTGTCTTCTGAGCAGAAATACAAGGAGAAACCTTAGTTGCCTAATGTAAACATGACTGAACTCACCTGGTGACATTGTCGCTAAATTATTTTCCTTCTGATTCGTTTCTCAGTAGAGCCGTAGCGAGACGGCGTGCGGTCGTCTGGAAGCGACTAACAAGCAGCGTGAGGCGGGAAAGTGCTGGCGGTGTGAAGTCAGGGTTAGACGCGTGCAAAGAGAAAGACAGCAGGAGAAATCGGGACAAACGCAGGAGGAGGGAAACGCCGGCGCTTTTGGTTTCACGGCGACTGAAATAAACACGCCGAGGGAAATGTGAGTGAGGAGCGGAATAAACACCCCACACACACACACACACACACACACACACACACACACACACACACATCTAAAACCACTCACTTCAATATTTCAACTGTTCCATCTCACAGTGTGTTTGTGAGGCTTCAGGACATTGTTAACACAAATACAATCCAACATTTACTACAACTGCCAGTCTCTGCTGCAGGTGTGTAGAAAGTTCTGTAGTTTAACACACACACACACACACACGCACACAGCGTTCAGCACAGTCCGAAATTAAAATGTCCACAAGGTCACCTTTGATCCCAAAATGTATTTAGCGAACTGCGACATCTCTGCCTTGTCATGTTCGCGTCTTTAGATACAACGCTAATGTTGCTAACACGCCCAGGAAGCGTACAGCCTCCATAACTAGTAAAATAACTGGTTATTTCATAAACATGAATACAAAGACATGACGTTATGGCTGTATGAAGAGAAACTCATGCAGTGATATTAGGTTTATTAATGAATGAAAGATGTCCTGAAACTGGTTCATATTTATATTCTTTAATATTATCTCTTGATGTTACATAAACACCGATCAGCCATGACATTTTTTTTTTCTTGTGGCACCAGTAAGGGGTGTGTCTGAGGGGTGGAGTGTATCAGATGGGGTGTATCAGACACAAGTGGCCAGATTGTGATGAGCGCCTCCTTAAATGGTGTTCCTGGATGTTCTGCAGGGGTCAGGACCTACCAAAGGTGCTCCAAGGAAGGAGAACCTGCGACAGGGTCATGGGCGCCTTGGGATCTCTGGGGCACATGGGGAAAGAAGGCTGGTAAGATTGATGATTATTTTTTTGGTTCTGTGGGCATCATTTTAAAAGACAAAGGCCTTGCTGCTGGACTTGGAGGTTGTTGGTTGGAATCTGGTGTGTCCCTGCTCTTGCTGACTTGAGGGACGTTGGGTGGACAAGGGGAGGGGGAGGTGAAGAAGGAAGTGGTGCTGGTGGAGGTGTGAGGAAGAGGTGGTTGCAGAAAATTATGCTGGAGAATTCCAGTGAAAGCGTGGGTGATAGGTTTTATACAGAGTTTCTATATTTATGCAAAAACTATGTCAATCGTCTCTTCAGGCTCCATAACCCTTTTCTTCTCCTACTCCAACCCAGTGGGGGGGGGAAGCTGCCCGGATTGATCCCCCTCAGGTTATGCCCCCTGGCACCTTCCACTGCCTCCTGAACCATCTGCAGTCTTATCTTGGAGTCCTGGCTTGGGTTTGTACCTGCAACCTCAACCATATAAGCTACGGGAACTCTATACTAGTGCGCTGTTTTATAGAGCTTGTCACCTTCATATACACGACTCTGAGCTGCAGGTAAAGTAAAAAGCACAGATTTGAACCAGCAACATCATACACCAGTGCACTAACCCATACACAACTGGGCAGGACTGGTGCATACTGGTATGTACTGGAGGTTTGACTTAAATATTCAACTCAAAGCAACAGAATAAAAGACTCCATGATACTAACCCCTACACCACTGGGACCTACTGGGGTTTTGTCCTTAATGAATCACTGAATGTGGTTTGAGCCAGTGACCTTTCAATCCTGCAGCAAGTCCTCCCCATAAGCCTCAAGCACTCATACACACACTCATCCATGTGAGCTACAGGAACTCATACTGTACATGTGTAAACTTGAACTACAGCTAAAGTAAAACCTGCAACGTTGAACCAGCAGCACCACACAGTAAAAACTGTGACACTAATCACTTCACCACTACGTGTGGCTGAACTACACCGCTTAACACATACCATGGACTTCCTCTCAGTCGTCTGCTAACACCACTAACCAAAATACACCAACACACTCTGTACAGCATTACTGATGGGGAGGAGTTTAAAATGGTTCCATGTGCTCATCATTTTGGGAAATTTTATGAAGATGAAATGAAACAAGGGGTGCACTTATTTATAGTTTTTTAGTTAATTGGCTGTTAAGACATTTTAAACACACAACTCATCTAAACCACACTCCCTGGGGCTTGAACTAAGCATCTCCAGCATCAAGAGCCACCACTCAAACCACCTGCCCGATGAGGAACACACAGGGGACTCAGAGAACATCTGTCAGGTTTATTAACTGCTTCATCAGGAAGCTGAGTGAAGATGTTTAGAATAGTTCAGACACTCCATTCTCATCCTGCTTTACCTCTCCTTGGCTTCTCACCAACATTCTGCTGGGAAACCCGGGGACCTGGGCGATGTTCTGCTGGGAAACTCGAGACCTGGGTGATGTTCTGCTGGGAAACCCGGGGACCTGGGCGATGTTCTGCTGGGAAAACTCGGGACCTGGGCGATGTTCTGCTGGGAAACTCGGGACCTGGCCTTTATATGGACGCTACTCTGATACCACCTACCTAAACACTGTTAAAGACTGAGTTATACCCCATTTATGGAGACAGTGTTCCCTGGTGGCAGTGTCTTCTTTCAGCAGGATAATGCACCCTGACACACTGCACACACTCTTCAGGAATGGTTTGAGGAACATGACAGAAAGTCTACAACTTGGTTGACTTGGTCTCCAGATCTCCAGTGGTAAGTCTGATCCATGGAAGCTCCAGCGGACTTAAACGATGTGCTGCTGAAGGCTCAGTGCCAGATGTCACGCACACCTTCAGAGGGCTGTATTAGTGA
This sequence comes from Clarias magur, assembly GCA_013621035.1. Lineage (NCBI taxonomy): Eukaryota > Metazoa > Chordata > Actinopteri > Siluriformes > Clariidae > Clarias > Clarias magur. The sequence goes on from QNUK01000774.1 coordinate 174,785, forward strand.
CACAAGGGGGCGCTAGACATTGATAAGCACAGAGTTTTAATATTATGGCCAATCGCTAAATTGTCAGTATTATGCTAGGTATTTTAATATTAAAGAAATGTGATATGTAATATTAAATGTTTATTTGACATTAGATATTTATTATTATTGTTAGTTGAAATGTAACACTGCGAAGCTAACGATGTTTATCTAGCTAATATGTAGCTTTGTGTTGCTCTATTATGTTGAAATCTTTCATGTAAACTGTGTAAAAAATATACACGATGATCAGGAACCTCAACGTTTCTCTCAGATGCGTCGAAAAAAACTGAGAAAATAAAACTGAGAACGACTGAAAATACACCACCGTCACATTAAGCATTGACCAGCATGAAGTAACTAAGCCCCGCCCCCACACCTGAGTCTGAGTGTGTGCTGGCGACATGAAACTCTCTGCCGAGGAAGTAAGTGATTCAGTGTGTGTGTGTGTATGTGTGTGTGTGTGTGTGGGATGATTTATTCACACAAATTTAGTGTAACATGATGAACTATGGGTTATAAGCTTTCATTACATGTTAGCAGCATTAGCCTTGTAGAACACCAAAGATGCACACACACACACACACACACACACACACACACACACACACACACACACACACACACACACGTGTCCTGGGTGTGTATGATAAGTAGATGTTTTAGTGAAGACAGAAATAGTCTTCAGTCTTTAAGTGTGTGTGTGTGTGTGTGTGTGTGTGTGTGTGGGATCGAGAGTTTTCCAGGTTCCTCCTCATACTTTGTAGTAGATGTTAGCGGGACTCTGAGGAGGCATCTCCTGTACGATGTAGACCGGATGTCCATAATCGCCGCTGACCTTCTCATAGTGCGGGCAGTAGGCGGAGTCAGAAGTCCGCAGCGGGATGATGATGTCACTGGGCTCTGTGCCGCCGGTGATGTTTCCTCCTGACATGACTCCGGTGGAACCTGTCATGTTGGCCCCGCACCTTCTGGGAGTGAGGGCTGGGAGAGACCGGGCGGGGCGCTGTGTTTCCGAGTGTTTGGCTTTCCTCCTGCGGTAACACACCACCCCGATCACCACGGCGACCAGGAGCAGGACAAAGGTTCCGCCCAATGCACTTAAGATCACCACGGAGAGTGAGGAAGAGATGGAGCCGTCGCCTGTATCTATGCCTCCTGTCTCGGGCCTGTTCACTATGTTCGGGGAGTCCGTGGCTTGATCTGAGGGAGAGTGAGACAGAGAGAAAGAGAGTGAGACAGAGAGAGAGAGCAAGAGAGAGAGAGAGAGAGAATTAGACAGAGAGAGAGAGAGAGAGAGAGAGAGAGAGAGAGAGAGAGAGAGAGAGAGAGAGAGAGAGAGAGAGAGAGAGAGAGAGAGAGAGAGAGAGAGTGAGGGAGAGAGAATTAGACAGAGAGAGAGAGAGAGAGTGAGGGAGAGAGAGAGAATTAGACAGAGAGAGAGAGAGAGAGAGAGAGAGAGTGAGGGAGAGAGAATTAGACAGAGAGAGAGAGAGAGAGTGAGGGAGAGAGAGAGAATTAGACAGAGAGAGAGAGAGAGAGAGAGAGAGTGAGGGAGACAGAGAGAGAGAGAGAGTGAGGGAGAGAGAGAGTGAGACAGGTGAGAGATGATGATGAGAGAAAGATGGAGTGAGAGACAGAGACAGATGAGGTAGGTAATGAAAGTGTAAAAAAAGAGAGACAGGTGAGGGAGTGAGACAGGAGAAGTTAACAGAGAGACGGGTGAGACAGGTGAGGTAGGTAGTGAGAGCATGAGAAAAAGACAGGTGAGGTTAAAAGAGAGACAGGTGAGGGAGTGAGACAGGTGCGGTTAACAAAGATGCAGGTGAGGGAGTGAGACAGGTGAGGTAGGTAATGAGAGCATGAGACAGAAACAGATGAGTTAATCAGAGAGACAGGTGAGAGAGTGAGACAGGAGAGGGAAGCACAGAAGGAGATAAACCTGAAGCTTTGCTGCTGGAGCGACCGGGATCGAGTTTTGGTTTTGGGGGAAGACCATATGCACCTGAGAGATTAAACACAGACACACACACACAAACACACACACACACACACACTACTATTAAAGGAGGAACAATATCACAAAGAAACTATTTCTGAACAAAACATGGTGGTGATGAAGATCATCGATGATGATGATGATGATGATGATTGTGGTTGTCACGGTGATGAAGAAGATGATGGTACTCACTCTGTCCCACTTTGAGCACAACCTTCATGCCCCGTGTTGCACACGCGCCCCCTCTCATGCTGTCTAACCCCTGCCTCGTCCCGTCCGAGGTGGCTGAGAGAGAGAGAGAGACAGGTGAAGTCAACAGAGACGAGTGGGGGACAGTGTTAGGAGCATTAAAATGTTCGGAGCATTTCAGACAGGTGAGACAGACGCATGTGAGATTACTGGACTGAGGAATAGAGACAGGTGTTGAGGGGGACAGTGAGACACATAAACAGTCAGACAGACGGACAAGACAGAGAACAAGTGTGAAGCTCTTGCTGAGTTAAACCTGTGTGTGTGTGTGTGTGTGTGTGTGTGTGTGTGAGAGAGACAGTGTGTGACCACAGTCTTCCCACTGATTTCTGACACACAAACTTCCGTGTGTGTGTGTGTGTGTGTGTGTGTGTGTGTAAGGGAGAGAGAGTGTACAGCCTACAGCTGAGCTCCTGTAGAGGAGAATGAAACAGGTCACACACAACATGTGCACTTAACCATGTTAACACACTTAGAGCCTGCAGCATTCACACACACACACACACACACACACACACACACACACACACACACACACACACACACACACACTATAAGCTTTAAAACAGCCTGCTTTTCCTGATTCTATGGAGTTCCAGCGTTCTGACTCTGCTCCGTTATCCTGTCGTGAACGCGGTGTTTATTCAACGCTGCTTGAAATTTTGTTTGTGAAAGTTTGTGATTGAAATGATTATTTTAGTTCCACAGCAGATTTAACAATGTTAATCTTCTAATTATTGTCAATTATTAGTGCTAATTATTATTTCTTTATATTCAGAGAGACCAAGAGACTGAAAGAATCACAGTCATATGCTGAACAAAAGAATCACTGAATCAGACCCTGATGAATCAGTGAATCATTGAATCAGTAAGACTGAGGTGTTCACAGTTGAATTGTGTGTGTATCGATCACACTGTTTGCTCCATGCAGTTCAGAGCGCTCTACAGAGAACGCAAAATATAATGAAGAGTGAACGAGGGAGTGAAGGAGGGAGTGAATGAGGGAGTGAACAAGGGAGTGAATGAGGGAGGGAGAGAGGGAGTGAACGAGGGAGTGGATGAGGGAGGGAGGGAGTGAGCGAGGGAATGAACGAGGAAGGGAGTGAACGAGGGAGTGGACGAGGGAGGAAGGGAGTGAACGAGGGAGTGAACGAGGGAGGGAGGAAGTGAACGAGGGAGTGGATGAGGGAGGGAGTGAACGAGGGAGGGAGGGAGTGAACGAGGGAGGGAGGGAGTGAACGAGGGAGTGAACGAGGGAATGAACGAGGAAGGGAGTGAACGAGGGAGTGGACGAGGGAGGAAGGGAGTGAACGAGGGAGTGAATGAGGGAGGGAGGGAGTGAACGAGGGAGTGGATGAGGGAGGGAGGGAGTGAACGAGGGAGTGGATGAGGGAGGGAGTGAACGAGGGAGGGAGGGAGTGAACGAGGGAGGGAGTGAACGAGGGAGTGGACGAGGGAGGGAGGGAGGGAGTGAACAATGGAGTGAATGAGGGAGGGAGGGAGTGAACGAGGGAGTGAATGAGGGAGGGAGGGAGTGAACGAGGGAGTGGACGAGGGAGGGAGGGAGTGAACAAGGGAGGGAGTGAACGAGGGAGGGAGGGAGTGAACGAGGGAGTGAATGAGGGAGGGAGGGAGTGAACGAGGGAGGGAGTGAGGGAGTGATTTCAGGCACAGCATAAAATCTCCTTGGTTTATCTCGCCCCTGACACACGTCTCATTAAATCAACTAGTTTCTGATTTAGCCTGGAAATCTTCCAGCTGTCGCGCGGCTGCAGCTCAGCGCGACGTGTCGATGAGTAGCAAACGCGCTAAAACCTGCAACTCAGCTACGGGGAAAAAAAAAGGCACTTGGCTAGAGATCCTAAACACAAACGCCTGCAGCGGGCTAGCATCCAGAGCAGCGCTAAATCAAGCTAGCACAAGCCCACTCACCAGAGCGCTCGCTAAACACCTCCTTCAAACACACACACACACACACACACTAATATCAGTAACACACTTGGATCTTACACAGGGAGAAATAACTTTCCCTCTCATTCTCTTTGTTCAGTATGTCTCACTCGTTCTCATCACTTCTTTTCATCTCTTTCCTTTTCTCTCACATTCTTCCTTCTTTCCGTCTCCATCTGTCCCTCGCTTATTTCACTCTCGCCCAACTTCCTCTCTCTCTTTCCCATTCTCCTCCATTTCTTTATCTCTATTCTTTCACTGAAGCTGCAGGGGTGCGAGAGAGAGAGAGAGAGAGAGAGAGAGATCACATGAAGGGCCTCCTTTTTAGGGAAAGCAGGACAGAACGAAGGGGGAAAAAAACAGAGAGAGATGGAGACGGACAACGATGTAGTAATTGAGATGATGATCCAGAGTGACAGCGTATGAATAGACAGAAAAGGAAAGAAGAGACAGACGGAGAAAGAGACAAGGTGAGAGACATAAATGAGTGAAACGGATAAACTGAGACAAAATGGAAAGAGAGAGTAGAAGAGATAAAATGGAGTAGGATAAAGAGACGAATTTAAACATGCAGAGACAGAGAGAAATGGAAAGAAGAAGAAGGGAGAAGAGAGACGAAAGAGACAGAGAGGGAGACAGAGAGAGAGACGAAAGAGACAGAGAGAGAGAGACAAAAGAGACAAAGAGTGAGAGAGACAGAAGGAGAGAGAGATGAAATAAAATGAAGTGAGAGGAGTGAGAAATCTCTCGCTCTCTTCATCTCTACGATTTTATGATGTTTTCATCCTTGTGTTGTCTGTCTGTTCGTTTGCAGCACGAAACAGGCTGTCTCTGATCTTACACACACACACACACACACACACACACACACACACACACACACACACACACACACACACACACACACACACACACACACACACACACACACAGTGATGAGCTCCGTCCTGAACCTGTCACACTACTGAACTCCTCCGGACGTAAGATAAGTCTTCAGGTGTTCGTCTTTTTGTCAGTAGGTCACGAGTTTGAATCCCCCTGCAGGGTTTGAGGGGCGGAGCTCAGACCTGTCAATCACAGAGATGTCTATTATTTCATTTTTATTATTATTTATTTAATTAATGTTTTTGTTTGTTTGTTTTGTTTGTTTGTCCCTAACATGATATTCCTTAATATCTAATATGTTTAGTATGTTTATATACAGTAGGTTTATAAATTCAGATTGATGTTATTTATAATGTAATTGATGTTTTATAATCGCTGTGGAAACAATGCAATATTTTTAATAAAGATCTTCTGAACTGAACTGAAGTGACTCCGGTCAGCTGCCTGATATTTCACACATACAGACAAGAATTATGTGTCATAACTAGCATGTTGTGTGTGTGTCTCTCTCTCTCTCTCTCTCTCTCTCTATTTCTCTCTCTCTCTCTCACACACACACACACAGACACACACACACAGAGACACACACACACAGACACACAAATGCAAATTGAACATGAAAAAAGTGGTCGGAGTCTCGTCTTCCAGACAGGCGGCAGGTCCCTGTGTGCTTTATGTGACCACCAGCCCATAAACTACCATTTAACAAGCACACACACACACACACACACACACACACACACACACACACACACACATTTACTGCTTCATTCCACACATTCTCAAGCAGCAAATATAAATCATTAATGATCTACAAGAAAGAAGCGAGAGAATAATAAATACTGAAGAGAGATAAAGGGGCTGGAAGTAAAAAAAAGAGGGTGAAATTAAGAGAGAGGGAAAGTGGAGGAAACTTTTAAAGATGTTAACATGAAGAGAGAGAGAGAGAGAGAGAAAGAACAATCTGAGAGTGAAATGCTTAAGGGTTTTCTGGGTCATGTATCTGTCAGCTCGACACGAGAGACTGCAATAAACAGAGAGAGAGAGAGAAAAGGAAAAAGGTAGAGAAATGAGAAAAAACAAAAGGAGTGATAGATGGAAAGGCAAGTGGATAGAAACAATGAAAGAAAGCTATACAGTATATAAGCTGTCCTTACACACACACACACACACACACACACACACAATCATAACCTGTGATGTCACAGTTTATATAGAAAGACTCAAGCTGCATTGTGGAGAAGCACTGAGCAGCAATAACACACACTGACATCTCATTCAGAGAGAGACGGAGAGAGAGACAGGGGGAGAGAGACACACAGTGGCCACACCTCCTTCCCTGAGACAGACACACAGAGGCCACGCCTCCTTCACAGAGACAGACACACAGTGGCCACGCCTCCTTCACAGAGACAGACACACAGTGGCCACGCCTCCTTCACAGAGACAGACACACAGAGGACACGCCTCCTTCACTGACACCGACACACACAAGCCACGCCTCCTTCAGCTAATGGACTCAGTGGGCGGAGTCAGTTCCTGACACAGCGGTGATTAATAAGTGATGTCGTGTTCAGACTCTCGGAGCCTGAACGCCGCTCCTCGCGCTCCTGCATCATTTATGAGAAACTCATCACGAAACACACACAACACACACTGCAGTAATGTAGCACTTAGCACGGGCTATTTAAAAGCTTCTCGACTTTTCCACCTATGGAACAACTGCTGTGTGTGTGTGTGTGTGTGTGTGTGTGTGTGTGTGTGTGTGTGTGTGTTTCCATTTGAGGAACTTATGTTAAGAAAAGCTCAGGAATTTAAGACAAGTTTCCATTACAAATAATAAAAAACCCTGTAGGAAATGCGGATGCTCTTCCATTACAGGATTCTTTTCAGGAGCTCCGGAATGTTAGACGCGTCTCTTTCACGTAAACTGTTTACAAAGCCGGAGAATTTTAGACATCTTTCCATTGGAGAAACATTTTCAGGAACTCTAGGCATGAGGGGAACTGTTTCAGGAACCCAGGAACTATTTCATCAATGAACTCAAGAACTTTCCATACGAGGAACTCTTTCAGGAACTGGATCTGGGGCTCATCTTTCTCCGGAGTGATTCAGAGCTATGCTTTAATGTTTGTTCAAGCTAGCATTAGCCTGCTAATAATTAAGCTACATTTAGAGTGAAGAATGTGAGCTTAGCATGATTAGCTACAGTAGTTCATAACATCATGAAAAATAGCATTAACTAAGAGTGTCGTCAAACATTAGATGAACAGCTACCCGATTAGAACCAGGTAACGCTGCGAGAGCGATGTGTCCGTCTGAAAAAAAAAACAAAAAAAACACGCGAACGTTAGACAGTTAAAGAGAGTAAACAACCTCAAGGACACGCCCACGTTTAGATACAGTCAGTGTTTGGCATTCTTTCAAAGTGTTGCACAAACATTTCTCACAGCAACGGATTCAATCGTGTGTGTGTGTGTGTGTGTGTGTGTATTGGGTTAAAGCGCTCCTTTGGGAACTGCGAGCTCTCGGCAATCGAGCGTTTGATCTGAAACACTCCAAGCGCTCATACTCAAAAACGGTAGCAGTTTGGAGTTCAGCCAATGCAAAACGCTCTAATCTCAGCACCAACACACACACACACGCGCACACACACACACACGCGCACACACACACACACGCGCACACACACACACACGCACGCACACACACACACACACACACATACGCAAATATCCAAAAGTCTAAGTGCACTTCCAAGAGCTGTTTTTAATTCCAACCCTTATGCTATTTTTGTCTAAGTTTATTTCTCTTTCAGTCCTTGTCTTTTGTAATACGATCTGGAATCTGAAAACACACACACACACACACACACACACACACACACACACACACACACAACAGGTTTAATAAAATTACTTTTTAAAGATTTTTATGGCTGCTAGAAAAATGTACACCAAACTTAATCTCTCCAATTCCTGAATTTAATGTTTTATCATTAAAATCTCGTTTATACTGAATCTCTACATGTTGTGGCTTTAATGGCGATGTTTTATAGTTGTTTGAGTTTTTTAGTAACACTGATTTTCTTCGTGTGTGTATACTGATCAGTGTGTTTCGATACACAGCACATTACCTTTAGCACAGAGAGAGCCGGGAGAATTAATTAACTGAATATAAAATAATAGAAATGAAAGTTATTCAGGTTATTCTGAGGGACTGCTGTAGTACAGAGGAGGATCAGGTTCGCCATAAAAAAATCATTAAGTTCTGATTTTTTCTTCTTCTCAGAATGAATTTATTTCCTGAGAATTCTGACCTTTTTTGAATTAAAATGTGATTTTTTTTCCTCTCAGAATTATAATTTATTTCTCAGAATTTCTTTTTGACAGAATGCTGATTTTCTTCAGAATTATTGTTTCCCCTCAGAGTTCAGATATTTTTATCAGAATATTGACTTTTTTTTTCAGATTTTTTTCCTCAGAATTCTGATATTTTTCTTAAAATACTGACTTTTCTCCAAATTCATTTTGTTTTACTTCGAATTCATTTTTGTCCCTTTTTTTTCAGAATTCTGATCCCCCCCCCCCTCAGAATTCAGATTATTTTCTCATAATTCAGTTTTTTTGTTTCTCTTTTAAAGGAGAACTTAGATAAAACCTTCTAAGATAAAAGCCTGAATTCTGAGATAAAATTTAAGAACTTTAAATTCATGTTTTCATAGCATTAATCCTCTTCTGTAATATAATACTACTGTACTACCACCACCACTACTACTAAGAAATTACATTACCAATAAACAGTGAGCACTAAATCCCCCATTAGCTGAGGTTGTGTGTGTGTGTGTGTGTGTGTGTCACTGGCTGTCTTTATTTATACCCTTCAATTAAAGCCAGTAAAACAAATCACCTGGTTTGGACTAAATGTTCTGGGCGGAGCTCTGTGGCGCTGCCCGTGTGCTCCAGCATGAGGATGTGTTTTTGATCGAGATCCCACAGCTGCTCTAAAGCGTCTCTGGATAAAGGGGCGTCGGCTAAACACTCTACATCTCATCAACACCAGAAGCTTCACCTCCACACAGTGTTTCAGACAGAACAGAGCCGGAACCCTGCAGGTCACCGTCTGAGCGTCAGCAACTCCACTGGTCATTTTACTTACAGTTCATGTGTGTTAGTTATATTTACACACACACACACACACACACACACACACACACACACACACACACACACACACACACATCATCTGAAACCAGATGGACTTATCTGGAAAGTCAACATTTACCTCAGGTGTCTTTTCTAAACTGTAAAAAAAAAAAAAAAATACAGTACAGAGCAAAAGTTTGGACACCCCTTCTCATTCAGCGAGTTTTCTTTCTTGTGTTCTTTCTTGTGTTCTTCAGCCCAAACGCGTCTCTTCTGCTTGTTGTCTGTCCTTAGCAGTGGTTTCCTAGCAGATCTTCTAGCATGAAGGCCTGATTCACACAGTCTCCTCTTAACAGTTGTTCTAGAGACGTGTCTGCTGCTAGAACTCTGTGTGGCATTGACCTGTTCTCTGATCTGAGCTGCTGTTAACCGCCGATTTCTGAGGCTGGTGACTCGGATGAACTTCTCCTCCGCAGCAGAGGCGACTCTCGGTCTTCCTTTCCTGGGCCGGTCCGCATGTCAGCCGGTTTCTTTGTAGCGCTTGATGGTTTTTGTGACTGCACTTGGGGACACTTTCAAAGTTTTCTCAATTTTCCCGACTGACTGACCTTCATTTCTTAAAGTAATGATGGCCGCTTGTTTTTCTTCACTTAGCTGCTTTTTTCTTGCCATAATACAAATTCAACCTCTTTGAATGAGAAGGGGTGTCCAAACTTTTGCTCTGTACTGTATATGCGTCTAAAATTACACTTAATGTTTCTTGGGAAATTAGCGTTAACGGTAGAATTATGAACACATTAACAGAAAGAAAAGATGTCATTTTTTGAGAAGTTTAGTTCAAACGAATTCTTTGTTCTGGAATTTTCTTGGAACTATGAAGCGTAGCGTTTGATCCGGCGGTGTCGCAGCACTAAACGTTCCCCAGAACGCCGTCCTGACGAGATTAGTTCCGCTCTGTCAGAGTAGTTGACATTTAAAAAAAATATTAATATTCCTGTGTGTGCGTGTCAGAGAGACATGGGAAGCTAAGCCTGATTTATAAATCAGACCGAATCTACAAGAGCGTGTGTGTGTGTGTGTGTGTGTGTGTATGTGTGTATATATATATATATATATATATATATATATATATATATATATATATAAAGCCTCTATATTTTAGGTGGATATAGAATTACAGACTCATAGAATATTACCTGCATAAGGCTTCATATCAGATTTATAACAGGAGCATGAATATTTTACATTTCTCTAAACCCCTGAGGTGAACGTCACGGTTTTAGCTATAAACCCAAAATAAATAAAGGCATAAATTTTCATGAAATATTTAGACAATACTTATGAATGTCTTCGGGAAGCTCCTGTGTATATACCTTTCAAATAAAGTCTATCTTTATCGTTATTTTTCCCTCTCAAATGTATTCTTCAAACTTAACTATTGTAATTTAATATACTAATATATAGTATGTATTTATTTATTTAAAATTAAATGTAAAACAAAATGTAAAAGTGTAAAACAATGAAATAGAAAAAAAAAACTGTGTTTGGAAAAAGTTGAATGTTTAAAATTTCTAAAAATATTTTTCACACATACATATAGGTACATCAAAGTATAGGTGTGTGCTACATACAGTAGCCCTCTCTCTTCCCCCACACACACACACACACTGGTTGATTATCTCTCAGTCTGTCTCTACATGCTCTCCATTGTTCTGTCAGTAATGAACAGCTGGTCAGGAAATTCTTCCTCACACACACACACACACACACACACACACACACACATTTAGATGTGTTCAGTTTGAAGTCAGGAGTGGCGTGTGTTGGTTATTAAACCAGAGGAAGTACAGCTTTCTGTTATGGCGGCTGTACAGGGATGTGAGATTAATAACAAACACAGCCGATCGATTTCTCCGTTGCAGCTGCAGGTAAAAAAAAAAAGAAATAAAAGGCCTTTCGTTCCTCACTGAGCAGCGAGTTTAAGCCTTGCACTCTGTTCTGTTTAATCTTGATGAGTACGAACCTAACAAGAGTTTTCTCAGATCAGGTCGGCATGAGCAGCGAGCTGAGCCGTTAGCAGGAGACGGACGCGGCCGCTAGCTCGGCTCATAAACGTTCAGAAACGAAAACTATATAATAAAAATGATTTTGAAATGCCACCCCGGCTACGGCGGTGAGGGATTCGCACCAGCGCCGAGACGTGAAAATGTGAGATGTCGGCCACGATTGTGTCTGTTCACAAAGTTCCACTCCCCCGAGAGACGTCGGCCAAAGAGGAAGGACAACGGAAGTTGAATAAATGTTAAGACTAGAGCTGTGCGTTTAAATTCATTACTTCTGATTCATTTTTTATTTGATTCATTGAATCAGTAACTCCATTTTTGATTCAGTATTGATTCAAATCGTTAAATGCTCTAAAATTCAGCAAGTGCTTGTAAAACAAAAATTCTGCAAATACTCCCATTTTGCTAGAGTCTCGTTCCGTTTCTTCTTTTGAATTTACAAGCGGTTGGTGCAATACTGCCACCTGCTGGACTGGAGTGTGGAGCAGATGACTGAGAGGAAAACATGATTGTGGTTTTGTGTGAAACGCAACATTTAAACTCTCGACAACACAACAGTGTTTCAGCGTTTATTAGATACTTTCAGGATTTTTAAATATTTTTTATAATAATTTTAACTACTTTTTAATGCTTGTAATAAATAAAATCTGTAAGTAAATATTAGTGCTACTGAATTGAATCGAATAATAAAAACTACTAAAAATCGAATCAACATTCCACCTCTGACTCACGGCTCACACCCTCGCCCCCCCAGCACTCCCACAGCTCCCAGTTAAGCAGTGCATCTGGCACGGCTCACACCCCCCTGCGGTCTAACGAGCATTAATCTTTCTTGTCCGAAGAAACAGTGATAGACAAAATCCGAACACACACTCCAGCTGACACACACACGAGCTCCGGCGAGTGTCGCGCTCAGGCTGCGCCGTACACCGAACAAGTCTGAGATTAACGAACAAACGGCGCAATATTACACCGAGATGTTTGATCATTTGATCCGCTAAAATATTAAATTCCACCAAGATTGATGAATTATACACACGTACACTCGGGTAATCGTTTCATCACTGCATTTTAATGAAGTTTTAGAGGAAGACGGGCTTCATGTGTCGTCTTAAAGCACACACACACACACACACACACACACACACACACACACACACACACGCAGATTCCACATATTTAATAAAGGTTTTTTTGACAGACATGTGAGCCAAGAGAAACGAGTGTGTGTGTGTGTGTGTGTGTGTGTGTGTGTGTGTGTGTGTATGATGTCTATAGGAGCAGCTGCAGCAGTCAGAAGGTTAATGAATCACAATGTAAAACTGATCCAATTAGACTTTGAGTCTTTCAGCACAGCCCTTACAAAACACACACACACACACACACACACTGAGGTTACATCAGACCAGACGACAGACACGTGTGTGATAATGATGTGAACGCAGCTGAGGACTCAGACATCCAGATAAACACAGACTCCCCCCCCCACACACACACACACACACACACACACACACACACACACACACACACACACACAGTAGCGCATTGCTCTGGTTGGTGACCTAGTTCAGGAGGCAACATGTCGCTTTGGGTTACTTACTCAACTGACTCAATGTACACTACAGCGCGCGCACACACACACACACACACACACACACACACACACACACACACACACACACACACTACAGTGGAAGTAATTTTCAGTTACAACTTTTCCTTAGACTTGTTCTGTACTGATTCATGATTCGTTCACTGATTCCCTCGCCAATTTTGTGCTCTTTATTTAAAGAGTCACATACTTATTGATTTGTTATTAATGAACCGATTGTTAACTCGTTCGTTCACTGACTCGTGTAACTGACACTTTACAGACGGCTTCACACTTCGTTGCTTCACGCTGTTCAGACTCACAGATTCAATAAGTGATTCATTAACTTATACATTCACATACATTTACTGTCACTGGACGATTCACTCTCTGACTCACTTACTCTCTGACTCACTCACTGACTCACTCACTCTCTGACTCACTGACTGACTCACTCATTCACTGACTCACTCACTCTCTGACTCACTGACTGACTCACTCATTCACTCACTGACTGACTCACTCACTGACTGACTCACTCACTGACTGACTCTCACTCACTTACTGACTCACTCCACTCACTCACTGACTCACTCACTCTCTGACTCACTGACTGACTCACTCATTCACTCACTGACTGACTCACTCACTCACTCACTCACTGACTGACTCTCACTCACTTACTGACTCACTCCACTCACTCCACTCACTCACTGACTGACTCACTCATTCACTGACTCACTGACTGACTCACTCATTCACTCACTGACTGACTCACTCACTCACTCACTGACTGACTCTCACTCACTCACTCACTGACTCACTCCACTCACTCCACTGACTCGCTGATAAACACTGCACAACAATTTTTAAAAAAAGTTTTGCTTCCTGCAAACTTTTTGCTGATTGTGATAGCACCTTATGGGTAAACACGAATATAGTTTTGGTTTGGCTGCATCATGTATAAATGTTATTAGTTTATTGGCAATAATGTCTTTAACTGTATTCATGTTTCTCATATGCTGTGAAAGTTTAAGAGAATTAAAAGTGTTTAGCTCCTGATTTTCGCTTGCATTCGATGTCCGTTGTGTTCCAGGGTCCAGCAGTAGTTAGCATGCGTTGACGGATTCCCGTTGCCCCGATGTTACCACTTTCCCACTGTAACAACGTCCTGATGAAAGGACACCAGCATGTTCATCACTGATGGCACCAAGAATTGACGGGACGAATTCTAAATCTGAGTGGAAGAAATGAATCTTGAGTGACATGTTGCGCTTTATTTGCTTTGTTTTAAGAAGATTGTCTACCAGCTCAATTTAGTCTGGAGCTCTGTGATTGCCAAGGAACCTGTCAGCATCTTTGAAGGCCTTCCAAGCAATCTGTTCTGGCCTTTTGAACTGAGTCTTATTCATAATATGTCCAATAGGACCAACAAAAATGGCCTTTTTGACCTTAAATTTCTCTAAAAATAACAAAAACCTGCACCTTCCTTGTTCGTTACTTTCCGAAAAGTCCCAGTGTTACGTGAACAGGAGGCAAAAATATATTTTCATGGTCTACAAGTTGTTCATACACCATATTTTTCTGTCCTGGAATGAACTTCTTGTGGAGTGGCCAGATCTTTCTAGAATAATGTAACTCTTTCAGAACCGTCAGATCTCCACAGATATCCCACTTGTACTCGCTCTGCTGGATGAGCTTTAGCAGCATTTCCATGTTCTCGTAGGTTCCTTTCATGTGTGCAGCGTAGCTAACAGGTAGTAAAGGGTGAACGTTGCCATTGATTCAATGAATCAATAAACATACGTCACTCTTCGGGGTCATGGTGACAAACTTCGATGCCGACAGAGAAGACGAGATTGTCTACTTTATGCAAAAATAAAAAAAATCTGATAATTTGTATAAAAGGATGTTCTCACACATTTTCATCTGACGTGTCACGAGTTAATTATTTGCCAAGTTTGTTTAGAAATAATAGTTATAGCGGATAACAGAGATATGCGCTGCTCAGTAACAGTGTAGTGTACTGTTGTATACAGCTCTTGTATTTGAAGTTAGTTCGAATTGTTTAAATGCTGCGCCTGGTTTATAAGGAACGAGCAGAGGTGGAAAGAGTAATTAAGTTTTGTACTCAAGTAAAACTACTGTCACTTCAGTGAACTTTAACTAAAGTTATCAGTATAAAAATATACACAAGTAAAAGTAAAACGTAGCTCATTATAAATTTACTGAGTAAACGTTACTGTGTTACTTTGTTTAACGGCGGGCGGGGATGGGGGGGATGGGGGGGATTCTAGTGTAGTACAAAACAGACAAGTGGATATAAATCTCAAACTAGTTGTTTTTAATTGAAGGAACGTCTTTAATAATAAAGCTGTTGCCTTTCTTGTGCTTGAAATCGAAGTGGTCACTTAAATAAGGCCAGGGCTTTACTTCATAAGAGTTCGATGGCATTTCGCTCTCAGCTGGGTCGCGTCACTGCATCTGTTTTGTCGTCATCGTTCTTGTGAGTTTAGTGCGTTTGTTCTCTTCGTACATCAATCAATCAGTGCAGTGGTGTCCAGGGTGCACTTTTTTTTCCCCTTCCCCATTGCATTATTTCAATTATTTATTAGTTTCATTCAGTAATTTTTTACTCAGGAGCAAATATGATTTCAACTGTAGCAAAGTACAATAATTCAAACAAAACATACTTAAGTAAAAGGTAAATTACTGATTTGAAAAATTACTCTAAGAAGTAGAAGTACACAAAAAAAAAACGACTCGATTACAGTGACGTGAGTAAATGCAATTCCACCTCTGGGAACGAGCTACATTTAATTACTCATTAACCTTTTTTAAAGTTTAAAATTGTAACAAAATCAGGATAAATGTCATATCGAATATTTCTAAAAATTAATTGTAATTTTAATCGAATCGGCACAGATGTATCGTGATAAGATTGGATCGGGAAGTGACTGGAGATTCCCATCACTACTCATTTGTCTGCTGATTTTGCTCAGTGATTTGTTGAGCTTTTCTCTCTGATTCCCTCACGGAATCACTGAATATGACTCACGAGTCACACGCGCATTTCTCTCCAGATTCACTACTGATTTGTTCACTCATTTGTTCTCTGATCCCTGAACTCGATGTTTTCTCATCCTATTGTTTCCTATTTGTAAATCTTTACACGTTTTGTGTTTGTGTAAACTGTGATGTCGATCTTTCGGTTCAAATTAACTCACGACTCACCCAGGCTAACCTGCTAGTTATCCTTAGCTAGTTAGCGACCGTCTAAAAAAAAAAGAAAAGAAGAGAGTCTCAATCTCAATGCCTGCCGAAGTTCCTTTTTGGGTTACAGCGCTGAAACAAAAACCTAATGCAGCTACTGAGGCAGGTGACACACACACACACACACACAGTTAATCTCTTCTGTTATTTCAGCTTAACCTTGATAAATAAATCAAAACACGCTCTTCAATAATTAACAAGGCTTTCACCACTAACACACACACACAAATAGAAAATTCACTTTGGGAGTAAACAAACTCTTGTGCGCATATACACATTTCATACACACAAGCACTCCTCTTTGGGAAGTGTATGAATGTGTGTGTGTGTGTGTGTGTGTGAGAGAGAGAGAGAGAGAGAGAGAGAGAGAGTGTGTGTGAGTGTGAGATATCCACTGTAAACTCCTCACGCTCAGCAATCAAACATTTTATGAGAAACGCTTTGAGGGCTCTTACTCCCAAAAGCAGTTTGGAATACAGCCAATAGCCATTTTCAGTCTATCTCACACACACACACACACACACACACACACACACACACACACACACACACATACACACATACACACACCTAGAAATCCACTAGAGGCACACACACACACACACACACACAGATTATCACATAGTAAATACGTTCTCAATGCGGCTCCGTCCCAAACCGCACACAGCTGCACTAAAGAGTGTGTATCAAAATAACAAACTCGGTCAACACGTTACTCTGAGAGGTTATTTAGTGCGCTAGTGTGTGTGGTTTGGGATGGAGCCACTGGCATGGGACGTTGTCATGGTAACCAAGAAAACTTAGTTGATGATACTGCCTGGTTAGATGATTAGTCTCACAGAAAAGGGCGTGGCCTCTGTACCTAGAACGGGGTGTGGCCTCTGTATCTACTCTCAAGCTCACAGAAAGGGGCGTGGCCTCTCTACCCACTGTCAGTCTCATGGCAAAGGGCGTGGCCTCTGTACCTACCGTCAGTTGTAACAGAAAGGGGCGTGGCTCCTTTACCAAATGCAGGTCTGACACAAAGAGGCACGAACTGCTCCTACTGTCAGTCTCAAAGAAGTGGGCGTGGCCTCTGTAATCCTATCAGTCTCACAGAAAGAGGTGTGGCCTCTGTACCAACTGTCAGTTGTAACAGAATTTGGGGTAGACGGGTTTGGAGACCATTATTCTTTGTGTGTGTGTTTGTGTGATATGAAAATTTATGATTTAACTGCTGAGTAAGACAAAAATGCAAATAGTCTCTCTCTCTCTTTTTTCACACACACACACACACACACACACACACACACACACACACACACACACACACACACGCCCCTCCTCCACAGGGCCCTTGTGCCTCTGAGACCCATTACCGCCAATTAGGCCTCCAGCTTCAGCTAAAACATAATGGCTACACACACACACACACACACACACACACACACACACCTCCCTCTTCGCTCCAGCTCATTACTGCCTTACTGTATAAATTACCAAAAGCCACAATAGGTTAATTAAAAATGATTTCCCAAAGGAAGAAATATACACCTACGTTGGTGTGCGCGCAGACACTCTCTCTCTCTCTCTCTCTCTCTCTTTCTCTCTCTCACACACACACACACACACACACACACACACACACACACACATTTTAGGTGCAGTATGAGGATATGAGGATATTAATGCATTTAGCCCATGACATCATTGAGCGCCTTCAGCTTCCAGTTATGTTTCTGTAATAATATTTTTTTTAACAAATCAGTTAAAAACAAGGGCACAATGTCTCTCACACACACACACACACACACACACACACACACACACACACACACACGGCGCAGCATTAATGTGTCTGTAAAGTTAAAGGTCAGAGATTAATTTTAGAGAAGTTGACTCAGAAGGCTAAAGGCTCAGGAACACACCTATGATGTAATAGTCGTGGAGGTTCTTGAACTCGTGACCCCACAGGTTGGGGGAGAACTCCTGGAACTTGATGGTGAAGCGCGTGTCAGCGTTGGGTTTGTCGCAGGTGAGCAGCAGGTTGGAGTCTTCGCTCAGCTCGCACCGGTCGGCCTGCTCGCGCTGCGACACCAGGTACAGTTTATAGAACTCGTACTGCGACGGGGACGAGGACGAAGGACACACCAGGTCCAAACGATCCCCCATCTGAGGGTACAGCACATAACCTCGCTCATCAGCAAACCTGCACAGAGAGAGAGAAAGAAAATCAACTTAGAGTCTATTAGTAAAAACCTCTGTTTAAGTCTTATTAAAGGAGGCGTGGCCTGTATCAGTCTCAGTAAGGGGTTGGGCCTTTATCAGTCTCATTAAAAGAGCTGTGTTCTCAGTCTACTAGAGGGGTGTGGCCTCTGTTTAGATCTCAGAAAAGGAGGTGTGGCCTCTGACTATCACTCTCAGAGAGGGGTGTGACCTCTGTTTAGATCTCAGAAAAGGAGGTGTGGCCTCTGACTATCACTCTCAGAGAAAGGTGTGACCACTGTTTAGATCTCAGAAAAGGAGGTGTGGCCTCTGACTATCACTCTCAGAAAGAGGTGTGGCCTGTATCAGTCTCAGAAAGAGGTGTGGCCTCTGCTGAAGTCTCAATAAAGATGATGTGGCCTCTGTCTAACAGTCTCAGAAAGGTGTGGCCTGTTTCTATCAGTCTCAGTAAAAGAGGTGTGTCCTCTGTCTATCGGTCCCAGAAAGGGGTGTGGCCTGTATAAGTTTCACAGCAGGGTATGACCTGGAGCAGTCTCTATCAGTCTTAGTAAAGGAAGTGGCTGCGCCCATCAATCTTTGCATTTTAGAAAGATTTCATGTTGAACCGCACTGCCTTCTGGGTAATTTGCTCAACTGGAACAGACCTTAGATTCAAACCGAAGATAAACAGAGAGAGATTTATAGACAAGAGATGCAGAACTCTAAAGGTCAGAGGTCACGGTCATGAACGCTCTTTAAGTCCCGAGGGGATAATCTGAGTTGTGACCTGTGGAGTCATCAGAAGTGTGACAGAGTTTAGCTAAATAGGACGAGGGCACGCAACCGAATAAAAAAAGGGACTGAGTGAAAGACTGAGGAAGACGGAGTAACCATGGAAACCTTGACTGACAGGCTGATATTTGTGTGGGGGTTTAATGCCACGTCTGCCCTTTTATTCCCAGCGCAATTTTTCTCTTCTACCCACCCGCAAACACCACGTGCCCTTTGGTGCTCTTGAGTGAGTGTGTGTGAGTGAGTGTGTGAGAGAGTGTATGTGTATGGGGAGGGGGGGGGGGGGGGGTTGTGTGAGGGTGTGTCGCTGTCTATTATTTTAAATGAGTGTAAGATAGTTTTTAATCATGAAAGTACTATTAGTAATGTTTAGTAATTTCCCTGCATGAATTCCTGATTACATCATGGACCTCGTTGAGCTCGATAAGGTGCGCAAAAGTAAGACGATGCAATAAAAATGACGTGAGGAAACAAAAAATAAAGCTAACAACCATCAATCCTGTAAGAAGAACTAACGATACACACCTAACTCTCACTGACGGTAACGCTAGCTAGTGATTGTAACATTCAAAAGCTAGCCATGTTAAGCTTGATAGAAAAAAACTCGTAGAACATACTTTCCGATTTTATTAAACTGCTTTATTGCATTGCATCATTTATCACAGTTCATCACATCCCTCCGCCTCCACTAACTGTGGTAACGAGTTGTGGAGCTGCGTTAGCGCAGGCCAGGGTGGGTTTTAATCTAAATGTTACAGTCGTTCTGCTGAAATAAAATCCACAGCGGCTGAGCTTCCCTAATCTTTGACAGGACAGGAGAGTTTACACGCTACTCTACGTCCTTACCTCCGATAAAAACGCTGTGTGGCATTTAGCAGAGTGACATTTCCTCCTCTCAGACAGAGTGAGAGAGAGAGAGAGAGAGAGAGAGAGGGGCGTTCTGATGTCGAGGGATTACCTCTGTAATAAACCTCATCTCTGTGTGCCGAGTGTTAATGAACAGAGGACACGATCTTTCCTTCGGTCAGGACATGAGGACAGAGAGAGAGAGAGAGAGAGAGAGAGAGAGAGAGAGAACAAGAAGCCACGCAAACACGCACACAAATAGACTGAGACAAAAAAAGGAGAAAGACAAAGAGACACAAAAATAGAGACAGAAAGAAAAAGACACCACAAATAGACAAAAGGAGAGAGCGAGAGGTGAAGACAGAGAGCATTTTTTCACAGCAGGTTTTGCTTCATCAAGTCTGATTTTGTTGATTTCTGATTTCAAGGTGTTCCTCACACTGCTCCTGTGAAGGTGTTTCTCAATCCTCTCTGGTGGCCTTGTACCTCTCTCTGCTCTGGTGGTTGTGGTGTTCCTTACTTCTCTCTGGTGGTGGCGGTTCATTACTTCCCTCTGGTGGTGGTGCTCCTCACTCCTCTCTGGTGTTAGTGTTCCTCACTCCACTCTGGTGTTGGTGTTCCTCACTCCACTCTGGTGGCCGCATTCCTCACTCCTCTCTGGTGGTGGTGTTCCTCACTCCTCTCTGGTGGCCGTGTTCCTCACTCCACTCTGGTGGCCGCATTCCTCACTCCTCTCTGGTGGTGGTGTTCCTCACTCCTCTCTGGTGGTGGTGTTCCTCACTCCTCTCTGGTGGCCGTGTTCCTCACTCCCCTCTGGTGGCCGCATTCCTCACTCCACTCTGGTGGTGGTGTTCCTCACTCCTCTCTGGTGGTCGTGTTCCTCACTCCCCTCTGGTGGCCGCATTCCTCACTCCACTCTGGTGGTGGTGTTCCTCACTCCTCTCTGGTGGCCGTGTTCCTCACTCCACTCTGGTGGCCATGTTCCTCACTCCACTCTGGTGGCCGTGTTCCTCACTCCACTCTGGTGGCCGTGTTCCTCACTCCACTCTGGTGACCGCGTTCCTCACTCCTCTCTGGTGGTTGTGTTCCTCATGGCACTCTGGTGGTGTTTTCTCATGGTGCTCTTGTGGTGGTACTCCTCACGATGATCTGGTGGTAGTGTTCATCACTCCTCTCTGGTGGTGGTGCTGGTGGTGCAGCTCATCCTGGTCTTCTCGCAGTTTTCCTCACTCCTCTCTGCACACTGCTCTTGTGTAGATGTTCCTCATTCTGGCCTCTGTGATAGTGGGGCACCTCACCCTGCTCTTCTGGCAGTGTTCCTCACTCCTTCTCTGCTGGGTTCTCTGCTCTAGTGGAGATGTTCCTCATTCTGCTCTGGTGGTGGTGTTATTCACACTGCTCTTCTCGCGGTGTTCCTATTTGGTGGTGGTGTTCCACATAGCACTCCGGTGTTGGTGTTCCTCAATCCTCTTTGGTGGTTGTGTTCCGCATACCACTCCAGTGTTGGTGGTCCTCACTCCTCTCTGCACATCACTCTAGTGGAGATGTTCCTCACTCCTCTCTGGTGTTCCTTTACCACATTCTGCTATAGATTTTAGTCTTACTACTCAAGTGTTGGTGTTCCTCGCTCCTCTCTGGTGGTGGTGTTCCTTACAACATTCTACTAGAGGATTCCTCATCCTGCTCAAGTGTTGGTGATCGTTACTCCTCTCTAGTGGTGGTGTTTGGACACTACAGCGCCCATATCGGATATTTCAAATCCAACGTGTGTATGTTTCTGTGAAGACCCTGTCGTCATAGTTTCTAGTTGTGGTCTGGTGTAAAGTGGGTTTAAGAGGAGCTTCAGACTAAAGGATGCTGATAATGAGGTTGAAAAGCTATGATTCAACCACGTACTTTGTGTGTGTGTGTGTGTGTGTGTGTGTGTGTGAGATTATGTTAAGTGGTCATCGAGTGTTGTTTAATGTGTTTATCGACGCTGCGTAATTGCCTCAGCACCGCAAGATAATCAGCACATTCCTGAGCAATGACTAAACTCCTCACTAAAGCACAGACACACACACACACACACACACACACACACACACTAAGCAGTTCAACACAAGTTGTCTTCTGGTTGTAGGGAACAATGGAGTTGTTTTGTTCATTAGAAAGAGTTAAATGCTCTCCAAATAAAATCCTCATACACACTCAGATTGTGTAGATTTAAGCAACACATCCAGTGAGCAGTTCTCCAGGAGGAACAATGTGTAAATGAGAGCGGTCAGAGGAGACTGGTCAAACTGGGAGGAGGTAATGGGATCCCACCAGATCATGGGAAGGCGACTGGAACTAGTATAACTGTGCTGAGCAGAATAGCACCACCATGTCACAGCAACACAGGAAACCTGCAGACTCAGGTACCGCAGGGAGCTTTAGAGGCTCAGAGCTGCTCTTACTGCTGCTGCGAGACTCATATACACACACACACACACACACAAAACTGTGATGATGACGACTTAGTGATTATGACGAAGGTGATGACACAAAAACACTCAGTGAGAAAGGTAAAAGATAACGCTAAAAATAAATGTCTTGTCTGGAGGAGACGTTCCAACTCTCTCTCTGTTTATAGTGTATCTCCTGCTTCCTTCACCTCGCTCTCTATTTCTCTCTCTCTCTCACACACACACACACACACACACACACACACACACACACACACACACACACACACACACACAAGTACAGCATCACTGGGGGATTTGGCTGATTCTCATTCTCTTTAACGTTTGTGAATAAAATGTCAGACAGTCTGAGCGGTACGTGAGTGTGAGTGTGTGTGAGGAGAGACAGAGAGAGACAGAGAGACAGATGAAGTCAGCTGGGATAGAGAAACCGAGATAGCAGCAGTTAAAGGTGAGACGGAGGAAAAGACTGAATCCTTCTGTGATCATTTACACTGTTACTATACCTGGCTGTGTACGTCCTGTTTAAAGAGAGTGAGACAGAGAGTGAGACAGAGAGAGTGAGAGTTATGAAGGGGACAAACAATGTATTATCGAACAATTATTGGTTCATATGATTCAAAGTTTGATCACCTGTTAAACATAAAAAAAAAAAAAAAGTATGTCCTTGCTTGTGGGTGTGGTCTAAAATTCTAATGAGCATGTCGGATTGACACCCACCGCTCCCACAGCTGAGACTCCGCCCACCTCAAGCAATTTAACACAATCAGGATTAAACCCCCATGTAGCAGCCATGCAGTTATAGAGATGCAAAGTAGCTGTGCTGGTTGGGTCAGTTTTCTCTCTCACCAGGTTAACTTTCTGTCACCAGGTTAACTTTCTCTCTCTGTGTTAGCTGAGCGGTAGATATAACCGTTTATCAGCCTATGCCTGTGGTGAAGATTTCAAATTGTCGTGTCAGACATGTTTTTTTTTTTTTTTCGGTGTACCAACACCTCTGAGTGATCTGAGTAATATTACCCATAATGCCTCTGTGCATTCATCAGCCTCAAGGAGTGAAAAGGAAAAGAGGAGGTAATGAAATGAGGCGAGAACAAAGTGCGAGTGTTAAAAGATGACAAAATGAACAGACGACAGGAGGAATGAAGTGTGTGTGTGCTCGCATCCATGTGTGTGTGTGTAATCCTCCATCCTCAAACCGTCCATTATCCTTTCATATGGAGAGATCAATCATCAGCAAACCTGTCCAGGGATTGTACACACACACACACACACACACACACACTACACTTCTGTGCTGGGGTCAAGTAGTACAATCCATTTTACAGAGCTATTAGAAGCTCTGTGTAACGACGACACACACTCGGTCACGGCCAAAACTCTGCCTATGCTGCAGAGCCCTGGTTTATTTTCAGGAAAAAGATTAATTTGCAAATGATTCAGTAATCCTAAACGAGTCACTATGATAAGTGAACCAGTCTGTACTGAATCTTTTGCCTTCCTGACTCAGGAAAGTAAATCAACAAATCAGTATTTGGTGATGGTCAAGCCTGAGACTTCCTTAAACAGTGTACGAATCAGAGAATCATTTTGGTCATTCCCAAGACTGACTCATGCAAACAATGTATGAATCAGTGAATGATTTTGGTCATGCCAGAGACTGGCTCGGGGGACAGGGGTGGCTGGATACGATGGATATATATCCGTTGGACAATGTGCTGGGCGGCACGTAGATGGAACCACGTACCATGAAAATGACTCTCTTAAACAGTGAATGAACCAGTGACTCACTGTGGTTAATAACAAGAGTCACTTTAGTGTTGTTCATTAGATCAGCATTTGAATCATTCTGGTCATGACTGACTTTGACTCCCCTCCTTAGCACTGAATCAGCATTTAGATCAGTTAATCATTTTGGCCATGCCTGAGACCGACTCTCTTGAACAGCGTATGTATCAGTGAATCATTTTGGTCATGCCTGAGACCGACACTCTTGAACAGCATATGAATCAGTGAATCATTTTGGTCAGGCCTGAGACAGACTCTCTTGAACAACGTATGAATAAGTGAATAATTTTGGTCATGCCTGAGACCAACTCTCTTGAACAGCGTATGAATCAATGAATCAGTTTGGTCATGCCTGAGACCGACTCTCTTGAACAGCGTATGAATCAATGAATCAGTTTGGTCATGCCTGACACTGACTCTCTTGAACAGCATATGAACCAGTGAATCACTTTGGGCAAGCCTAAGACCGACTCTTTTGAACAGCATATGAATCAGTGAATCATTTTGGTCATGCCTGACACTGACTCTCTTGAACAGCATATGAATCAGTGAATCAATTCGGGCATGCCTGAGACCGACTCTTTTGAACAGCATATGAATCAGTGAATTATTTTGGCTAACAAAAGATCAGCGTTTGAATCAGCGAATTGTTCTGGCCATGACTTTATTCCCGAATCAGGTGAATCAGTCTCCTGAGAGTGCAGTGTGTCTCCTTCGAGCTGATTAAGCTGATAAATTGATCTGATTCTGTCTCACAGCGTGAGTGTGACAAACTGAAAAGTGATTTTTCTGAAAACAAAAATGAGGAACTCAAACTACTGTCTGACGTGGAAAGTACCATAATAATCAGACTTGAATTTGGGTGCCAGATAAGCCATAATCAACCTGTGTAGCTGAACAAATCAGCTAATAAACCTGAATGAATTATTTGAATGAATGAACTCAAATGACTCGTGTCATATCTAAATGGCACAGTAAAAAGTAGTGTGATTAGACCTCAAGATTTCATGCTATGATTCTTTTCAACTTTGTAATAAATCAGTTTAGGACACTGAACAACTCCACGAAGCTGACTGATGAAACATTGCACCGCGCATCCATTACATGCTAGAGCCATTAGCACTGCAGTGCAAAACCAAAGAGGCAAACTCACTCATGCACTGAACATGTTTAGATGGATTGATGCGGACATCTTGAATCGATATCAGATCGCCGTACTTCCTCTCATTCAATGTGTGTCCATCGGATTCACCTTTACTGACTCGAGCGATTCATTATTAAATGTGCATTCGAGCCTGAATTTGTACAACAAATTCCCCCTGCTGGAGCTCTCTCTCTCTCTCTCTCTCTCGCTCTCTCACACGCAGTCACACACTCACCATGGGACTCGCAGTACATTTCCACCCACACGTTTAATGAAATCTGAATTTGTAAGAAATACTAATTACAACACGCAATTTTAAAAAATATGCCAGTAGAAGTGGTGTAAAAAGTTTGCCCAAAAGTGTACAGGAGCTGATTGTTGTTCATTTTGATGCTAAGCACTCGTCATGGATAAAAGATTTATTAATTAGTACCATTAGTAAAGTGCTCAGTTTTGTGCTAGCTTCGTCAGAAGATGAGATTAGATCAGATTAAATTTTTTATATAAAGTCAAGAAAAGATAGTCTTGACAAAACTTTGCTCATCCATTTTGTCTGTCAAAAAGGACCACTTTCCCGTTTTGCGCCACCTAGTGGAATTCTAAATCCAACATGGGTGTCAATGGGGTCGCAAGTTTTGCAGTGAGGAAATGGGCTTTCCAGTTTTCACTGCAATAGGCGACAACATTGTTACAAAAATGCAAGCATGGTGTATGTGGAACGCCTTTGAAACCCAGTGTGTAATCTCCAAAATATTCTTTGAAACCGTATTTACTCGTCTACAGCGACCCAAGGAAAATATTCATCCATCTATATTTGGGGTATATTGTTCAGACTGCCACTAGGGGCACTAGACTGAAAAGTGCTCCACTGCAAGTAGGAAGTAAAGTCGCGAGTTGGGAACTGAAGAAACGTCAGCCCACGTGCACCACAGGATCGCTCATGTCCGAGCGTTTATATTTGTTACGTTTAACATGGACGTGTCCTGCCTGGCCAAATTTGTTACCTTTTTTCCCTTAAACTTGCCACGGATGTGATTTTCTCCGCTCTCTGTCAGCACACACATCCCATTTTGTTTTAAATCGCTTCCGACATGGATGGTCCTGTCTCATGAGTCCCCGTTCAACTCTCCTGAAAATAAGCAGACGGGCATCCATGTGCTTGCTGTGTTACACATCGCTGTCGTCATCCCGCGTTCTACTTCTTTCCTCATTAAAAAGAAAAATCCAGACCTTCCCAGAACTCTTCCAGACTCTTTATGTTTCCATTTTCTTGCTTACTTTTTTAAAAGGTCAGTAAACTCATTGTGACATCGCAAAAGGATGTGATGTGATACGCATTAAGGAATCAGCTGGCGCAGACGACAAGGACAAGTCTGAAGACTCTGATCCTTTATTTCACATCATCTGTAATTTTTTTCAGGTCTGGAAATGGCTGCCTTTCCAAACTCAAACTCCAGACCTTCCTGATCTGCGCAAGATCATCCTTCACGTTTCCCAGCATGATAACTGCCAGTAATATCTGCAAAAACAGCAGACGCTCTGCCCTTTATTCTGCGCAGACGAGCTCCAGGGCAAATCAGCTCTGTGATGAAGGCTCATGCTGAGAGTTTTTTTTTTTTTAGCCGCTGCAGTGATGGATCATTTTGCAGACATGGCACTTTTTGTTTCACTTCT
This sequence comes from Clarias magur, assembly GCA_013621035.1. Taxonomy (NCBI): domain Eukaryota; kingdom Metazoa; phylum Chordata; class Actinopteri; order Siluriformes; family Clariidae; genus Clarias; species Clarias magur. The sequence goes on from QNUK01000774.1 coordinate 201,836, forward strand.
CTTGTTTGAAAAATGTGTACAGGTCATCTCAGCACAGCGCTCTGTTCACATTCGCAACATGTAAAAAAGCAGAACTGGGGAAAAATAAGTCTTGAGTCGTGCCTGCTTGTGATTCACTTTCCTTCCATTCAATATGGAGGACATCCTGCTCTCCTTCCACACCTAGGCTTTACCTCCGAAAACGTCTCAGCACCACAGAATTAGCATGCAAAGCAGAGCTGTTAGCTCAGTGTGTCTCTGTAAGTGTGTGTGTGTGATGGGACGTGAGTAAACACATTGACCTTTTCAGAAACCCAAGGAACATCTTGTTGAGTTTGTGCTCGAGCTCCTTCATCTCGCTCCTTCCCTTCCCTCCTCGCTCTCACAAACACGTGACTCTCGTGGGCACTGCTACTGGACTTGGGAATTCTATTCCATACTCTGATCCACAAGCGACTTGACTCTAATCACGTCCGGTACACGCTTTTACACGCTGGCTGCACGGTCATCATCAGACGCGCCATATTTGGCGGAACTTTCCCAGCAGTCACAGGCATCACTGGAAATCAGAACCTCATGCTAATGGCTAACGGCATCTGAGCGTTATAGATGTGATGTGATGGAAGATGTTTACCAGAAGGCACGAAGGAAGAGACAGTTGTTTATGGTGCTGCCGAGTTCTGGGTGCTGAAAAGTCAGAAGGTGTTGAGTAGATTTAACAGCCGCTCTGAGAATAGTGCAGGGTTACATCAGGGCGCTTTCGTTTTCAGGAACACTCAACTCCAAAATGGTCCATTTTGATCAGTGAGAACACACACTTCACTTCATTTGTTCTAAAATATCAACAATATTAGGCATGAAAGTTATATTCCTTATTTTCTTCTTCCTTTGAATTTAATGGTGGCTTACAAACCAATTAGGTGCATACTGCCACCTGTTGTATTGGAGGGTTTTAATACACAATGACGTCTTTCAGTTTCTATAGCGAAAGCTCGTTCATAGGGATGAATAGTTGGAGTAAGTGACGTGTGACTGGTAATTGACGTTACCGTAAATGCAGCATCAGTATCAGCAGTTTCTTAGTAACAATTTAAAATCTTTTTAACATCAAAAAACTTCTGTCATTGATGTTCCACAAAGTTAAATGTAACAATGAAATTTTTAGCACCGTTAATAACCTGATACATGAAATCTTTTCAAACATGTTCTTCAAAGACATCTTTATGTTAGTTTATTGTTTCTGATGTCTGCCTTGTAGTGACGTTTTAAAAAACTAGCTAACTACCAACACCCAACAACAAACAAATTGTGGCTAAACATGGATCTAGAAATGGATGACATCATCATGATTTGGTTGAGAAACACCATAACCTCAATAATTAATATAAATTAATATTCAATGTTTAGCATATAAAAATTCAGGTATAGTTAAAAAAAAGAAAGAATAACATCTAACTACACCGTTTATCGTCCTCATATAATATCAGAGTATTTATAGTGTGCTGTTTATTCAGACTTTACACTGTAACTGCCATCAAACAACATCAGAAAACAAAGTGACGCTAATTAAACTACCATCTGATCCGGTCTCTGTGGTAAAAATATTTAAAGCGCAAATAAGATCTGGTCTGTGGAAAGGCAGAAACGGGAACCATGTTCTTTAACCAGGTTCTCCAGAGCAATCACGTACCTACTGTTCAAGGAGTTCCAGTAGATGGGCTCAAGGTTGGCTGCTGTGACCGTTAAGCTCTCCATGAGGAACATAACTAGAAACGTTAAGGGACCATGAGAACATCTAGAGAGATGCTGAACTCCGCTCTCCATCCTGTAGATGAAACCCGAGGAGTAACACATACGAGAATCTGCAATCAGAGAAAATCAGAGCGAGTTCATGAGCTCCTTCAACGCTTAGAGTTCATTATCCTGCCAAGCGCGAAGCTCATGAGATCCTTCAAAGCGTGAATTTAACCACATCCTTCTCCAGACCCTTCAGAAATATGAAGTTCATGAGATTGTTCAGAAAACGTGACGCTGACAAGATCCCTCACAGCTTTGAGTTTATGAGTTTATCTTCTAAACCACCAGGTTTCTAGGCAATTCAATTAACATGCATTTCGATAAATCCTATAGATGTGTCCGATGTGTATGAGAACCATCAGTGCGAAGACCACGCCTGAGCAGCTTAAAAAAAAAAAAAAGGCAATGTCGACTCTAATGGAAGTCTAATGGCGAAGCGTCTGTAGATCAAGAATTATTTGCAATGAGTTCCTCACAGGAGAACGTCAGTGATTCTTCTGCCTTGGTTTATTTTATCAAAAGAAAGAAAGTGTAGGAAAGCCTTTCAGAAAGTTCTCCATCTTTGAGTTATATTAAGTTAAATATTAAATCCGAAACATTCCAACGTATGAAGAAGATGATCTGGTCTTCATTCAGTTTCTTCAAATTCTGTTTAGGAATTTTAGCTTTTTATTTTTTTTCGTTTCTCTAAAACACATTTCAACAAGATAAAGACCAGGTGTGGATCACTGAGGTGGAGATCTGATGATGATGATGATGCCGATCCTCAGGACTGAGAGGGAAAAGTTCTCCTTGACTTTTCCTGCTCAGATGAAGCTGAGGCTTGTGCTCTCCACACTGCTGGCAATAAAAGATAAAGAAATAATAAAATGTCCGTCAGGTGTTAGTGAGGAAATACTGACAGAAACATCGGCCCAGTTCGTCTCAGAAACACCTCAAATAAACACTCAATACTCCGGTAAAAACGCGGGAAATAAACGCGCTCGTGCAAGGAGCTCGCGCGGCTCGGTGTCTTCCCGCTCAGCGCTCGCGCACAACTGACACTAATGAGCGCGAAATGATTCACTTCAGCTTCCTGAGCGAGTCTTTAGCAAGAGAGTCGATTCCTAAAGAAAGTTCTGATCCCGATCCATCTCTCCCTCTCTGTGTGTGTGTGTGCGCGTGTGTGTGCGTGTGTGTCTCTTTGTCTTTCTGTCTGTCCGTTTTGTTTTTGAGCGGCACCTTCTTCATACGAAGCGCTTTGTCTTAATTTAAATACATTTCAGAGTACAGATACACTACGGCGTTGCCAGACGCAAACAGTGCCATCTTGTGGTGATTTAACGTAACAGCATTTTCTTGAGTAACAGTGGAAAAGGAATACAATTTCTCAGAGTATTTTAAGAAAAGAAAAAAAATACTGTCGATCGACATGTAAAGTTAAAATCTTGTCCATCATTGTCGAATAGCGACTAGTTATGAATTTCTGAATGAAATTCCATGAAATGTACAGTGGTTTACCTCAGAAATTTTTGCCTTAAGAACAGGAATTTTGCAAGAAATTTCACGTAAGTGAGGTTTACTTCATTTGCATTTACATTTTCCAATGCAAATTCTTGTCCGAAGAACTCGCCTCCGAGTTAAATTTGTATGCCGAAGTACCGCTGTTTTTAACTCCATAAAATTGTATTACTACCACGGTACCTAGGCAGACCAATTGAATCCGTTCCGGAAGTGAGCTCTTAAGGTGAAATTTTGTACTGTGAAACTCATTTTCCCATAGGAAACAATGTAAATGCAGATAATCCGTTCCAGCCACCAATATGCCCAATTTCCAACACTATAATCAGATTTTTGCATATAAAAACCACCAGAAATTTACAAAACACATGCAAATTGAGTAACATATGAAATAAACGGACATTGAACCTCACTTATCCTTAATTTATGATTCCTTTTGGCACCGGCTGCTTTAAAAACCAAACTGAAAATGACTCCATTTACTTCTTGCTATACCGTCCTTGATAAGATTCTTGGGACCCGCGGTGCTACGTCTTCACTAAATCTTGCACAAAATGCAAACGAACAAAAAAAAAATGTTAACTTGTTTCACTCGGCTTTCCACTGACAAATTGTGAACGGCTCCCAGATGTGCACAACTTAGCCGGTGTTCGGTTAGACTCGGTCCAGTCGCTCGTATGCCAAAAATGCTGCTTGCTGAGGCAAAATATTTGTTCTTAAGGCAACATGTGTTCATGAGGTGCGGCGTTCATATGCTGAGGTACCACTGTGATAATAAAATACATACTACTGTACAACTTAGAATTGATAGCATTCATATTTCTGGATTAAATGAACACATGAATCAAATCACACGATTCACTTACATGGTTTGTTCAAAAGAATCAAATCATTCTATTGTAATAATCCTGACCAATAACTGAACCGAATTATTCTCTCCATCTACACCACATAATTTAACCGTGTATTATTACATCATTAATAACTTCAAAGTGTTGTGTATTTGTTCTACCGCTATCCTCACCTTATTTGCGATTATGTTTTGGATTTAGTGATGGCATCCATTCTACAATATCAAGTCAATAGAAAACTTCCTTTAGCTGGTACTTTGTGAAAACATGTCGCCCTCTCGTGGTGATCGTTTAATTAACACCCACTTATTGCACACTTGCTAACAGCTTTGTACAGGGTCACGGGGGACTGGAGCCTATTCCAGGTGACTTAGGGCACTCAGGCAGGGAACACTCTGGACGATGTGCCAAACCATCACACGACACGGAGGAAACCGGAGCACCTGGAGGAAACCCCCGAGCACAAGGAGAACATGCGAACTCAGGCAATGGTGCTTTCCACTAAACCACCGTGCCACTTCTGTACCAGTCACAATAAACCCACCTGCCTAATATTGTGTAGCGCCACATGTGCCTCCAAAACAGCTCTGAGCCATCAAGGCCTGGACTCCTCAAGACTTCTGAAGGTGTGTGTGGAAACTGGCACCAAGCCATCAGGAGCAGATCCTTCAAGTTATGTGGGTTGTTAAGTGGAGCCTCAATGAATCAGACTTTCTTTGTCCAAAACGTCCCACGGACGCTCAGATTCAAATCAACACCACAATCAACGTGTCTGTAGTTTACTTCAGATGGTAATTATTTTAATGTTATATGGCTGACTGGTATGTGTGTGAGATATAAATCGATTTCTTCAAAGATCTTTAAATAAAATTTTAACTGCAAACTTATGACTTGACAAGATCCATAAAACAGATAAACTCAACTTCAAGCGTAAAATGTAAATCGTCCTGAAACTTTTCTTACAGCTAAAAGAAGGCGGAGCAAACACCTACACGCGACAAAGAATCCAAACAGGAAACAGCTTCAACCTTTAAAAACTTTATTTTCTGTTTAACATAGTTTGTTCTTCTCAAAGCGAAACACTCTCCACTAGCCCCGGCCTCCACGTCCACAGTGTCCAGGCGTCCACTGCCGTCGCAGGTGGAGCGAGGGATGGAGCTTGTGGGCGGGGCTAATGTTTTCGTCTGCTAAAACAACTCGCAAACTTTGATAATACCTTAAAACTGTTGTAGCACAGAAACAGTATATACAGAGACGACTGGAATTGACCCACAGCTGGGGGAGGGCGGTGATGTCTGTGTCTAGACTGTGGGATAGACGCTCACATGGGCTAGCGAGTCGAGATAAAATTGTCCGCTGTACAGTTTAAGGCATGGCAACAAAAAGAAAACAAGGGGGAAGTGTTTCAGAAAAATAAAATGTACATTATATACACAAAAACGGGCGGAGCTTGAAGTCAGCTGGTAGGAGATCGCATGTGAGATTTGACTAGCTAGATATGCAAATGTAGCACTCTGCTAGCGCTAGCTAAACTGAGC
>QNUK01000774.1:212500-250000 GCA_013621035.1 Clarias magur
TGTTTTCCACTGTATTGGACTGTGAACTCTGTTCTGTTGAGGATTTTCTGAAATTAGGATTATTCACCATCAGCACATCTTTACACGACAGATATTTTCCATCATCGTGCTCCTGGACTGATTCAGCGAAACCGGTGAGACCGACTCATTTCTCCCGTGCGCACACATTTTATACATTTCACTTACACACTGAAAATATTGTATATAATTGTAAATGTTGGTATCTGGTGACTGCACAAGAGCTACTTCCACGATTTATTCGAATCTATGAAACTTTCTAAGGAACTTCATTTGTTGTTAATGAGTCTCGGATTAATTGTTGGCTAGATAAGCATTTAAAAAAAAAATAAAACCCTTTTGGCATGGTTACAGCGCACACATGGGGTGAGACGTGTGTGAGTGTGAGAGTTGCTTACTCAGGATGCTGGGATCAGAGTGGAGCATCATGCTGGGCTTCTTCTTCATTTTCCCGCCCTGGCTGTCGTACAGGCTGCCACTTTTACTCATGTGGCCCGTCTGGAACACAGACTGCACACACACACACACACACACACACACAGAGGTATTGTGACTGTAAACACTTTTGGTTTCAGTGTTTGGGCTGTAAATACATAGACATTTTATATAAATATATCTGTATGTATGTGGTGCAGATGAACGCTCACCTGTAAGGGGAAATTCATATTCAGCCCTGCGATCTCCTTACACAGCTGTAGAGAGAGAGACACGTACACACACAAACATACAAGAAATAAACTTTGATGTTGACTTGACAAAGTTAAACACACCGTATTTCACCACACGGTGACAGTATGGTGTTTTGTCACTGATTAAAAGACGTTCATTTTAAAACACTAACACAAGTTAAAGCATTAAATGGTGGCTGTGACATTCCGGTGGGTTCTCATGGTGGTGTTGGATCAGACAGACAGACGGACAGACAGACAGACGTGAATAGTAACCTGTTGCTGCTGTCTCTGCTGGTTGGCTTTCTGCTTGGCACGGCGCTCCAGGAACTGCTTGGCGAACTCTTTGGCTTCGACCGTGTCGCCCAGGTACGAGCGGATGAAGTCGTGAACCTCGTATGGTGACTCCACTTCCTTCAGATACGCCACGATGGCGGGCACTAAACACAAAGCAGACAATCAGTACATGTACACACACGTCCTATATTTAGAGACTGAATGACGACTCTAGCTGAGACAGAGCTCTTAATAAACGTATCAGAGTTCGGGCAGTTGATGCAGCAAGACATGCTGATTCTCTTCACAACCGTGTCCAAGACATTACAAATTACAGAAAGAAAGAAAAAAAAAGAATTCTGGACTGTTTTGCCTCATTAGGGCCCAAGCACCATGACAACAGCTCTATGACATCAGTGTGTGTGTGAAGAGCACGATTGTTCTTCTAAGGACTCAAATGTGTTCAAGAATTCAGGGCTTTTTGGGGTCTAAACCTGATCAGAAGGTCATGAAGATCAGCACACGGGTGGGAATCAGCAGGCATCAGGACCCGCGACACGGGGTTCACACGGAATTTTGCTGCGTCGCTCATACACACTTACACGTGAACATGTGAAACCCGGTAACATTTGGATCTCATTGAGCTGAACAACTTCCGCATTCCATGTTATGGCCTCAACGCAACAGGAAGTCAGTTATTTTGGGTTGTTTGGAAAACGAATCCGATGGAGTTTAACAAACATTTTAGCAATATTTCTTTCTCAACACTTTTCAACTTTACTTGCAGTAACTATTTTCAACACTAAATAAAACAATACATAAATGTACACACATGCACTTTTCCTGTAAACACGTGAATCACGTTACACTCTCGTCTTTAATGTCCTGTCTTTGATCTTTATCCTAATGTACGACTGTGCATGTACGTGTGTGTGTGTGTGTGTGAGAGCATGTTGCGGTTCCTTACCATCAAAAGATGAGGATGAGTTGTTGGCTGGGGTGTTGAGAGCGTGCAGCATTTGTTCGCACCACGTGGTGAATCCGTCCTGCTGAGGCTTCATGCTCTGTAACAGCTTCAGCAGCCGGTCCTCTTCCTCCGTCCGCTTCCGACGGTTCAGCATGTACTGCTCACTGCTGCTGCTACACACACACACATTGCTTAACAGTCTTCGGGTGTCATGGTTACACTAATGTGTGTGTGTGCGTGTGTGTGTGTACCTGAAGGAGGGGGTACTCATGCTGTGCTTCATGCCCATGTTACGATGGTTGACCTGGTTTTTCACCGCCTCGTCCCAGATGCCCATGCTGCTGCCACTGCTCCCGCCGCTCAGCTTCCCCTCCATTCCTGTCCACATTCCCACCGAACCGTCACTCCACTGCCCCATCGCCAGCTGCGTGCGCGCACACACACACACACACACACGTTATTAACTGTGTAACAATCTTGTTTAACCAAACTCCGCTACCATGAGCCATTTTAATCTTGACTAACTGCACAGCTGAATCGAGTCCCTGGTCTTACTTAGCGGTCATTACAGTACAGGTCGTCCTCAACTTACGAACACTCAGTTACGGCTTTCCACAGATACGAACGGACTGCGGTTCTGAACAAGACGCAGAAGTCGCTCTGCTGTATTGTACAAAAATAGACACTGCAGTGGACCAGATACTAATATTTACAATTATGTACAATATTTTCAGTGTTTTTGAAGCACGATGATAGAAAACGTTTGTCCAAGAACAAATCCGACTTACGAACGTGCTCTCGGCACAGAACTCGTTCGTAAGTCGGGGACCTGTAACCTGTTACCAACTGGTTGCTATAGTACTGCGGACAGTTGCTAGGGTGTCTCCAGGAGGCGGAGGTGGTTGTGCGGGTGCTGGTGTACAGTGTGATTCGTCACTCGAGGCAGTGGGTGGGTTACTAGAGTGGTGGTAGATTACAGTCTACACAGGTTATGGGCAGGTGGTTGGTAGTGGTTGCTATGGCACTCTAGATGGTCGCTAAGAGAGAGAGAGAGAGAGAGAGAGAGAGAGAGAGAGAGAGAGATGAGCGTCTCACCCTCTGCTGCTGCGCCCTCTGCTGTTGCTGCTCCAGCAGCCCGAGGTTCTTTCCCTGAGCTTTCCCCAGAGAGAGCGTCCCTGCCTGGGCCGAGCTCCACCCTGCTCCTCCCTGAACCTCGCGCTCGCGCTCACGCTGCTGCTGCTGACTCTGCTGGAGGAGCTTCAACAGGAGCTCCTGCTGACGACACTGCTGCACACACACACACACACACACTTCAGCATCAAGCCTCAGTCCTGTAAGAGCAGTGTTTATCAGAGCGAGGTGTTTACGATGCGGAGATGAATTAGACTCGACGCACCTGTTCCCGTTTGCGCCTGTACAGCTCCTCCTCCTCCCTCCTCTTCTGCTCCTCCTGCTGCCTCCTCTTCTCCTCCCGACGCTTACGCTCCTCATCCTCCCTCTTCACCCTGAGTTCAGCTTCACGCCTCTCCTGCTGGAGCTGACACACACACACACACACACACACAATTAAATCAACGCACACACATACACACAGGGTAAGAACACAAAGGGTGAAGGTGATTCCCAAACCCTTAAGGTAAGTGAAATATTACTTTCTGCAGCTGCTCGAGAGTTGGACCCTGAGGTGAGTTAGTCATGGTCAAATCCCACAGACTGACCTCAGCACCTGCCGGACATGGAGGGAGGGAGGGAGGGAGAGAGAGAGAGAGAGAGAGAGAGAGAGAGAGAGAGAGAGAGAGAGAGCACCTTAATGAGATGAACTCTAATGACCTCAGAGAATGTTAATGATTTATTACAACACAGAACAGCAGAAGAGTTCCACTTGGGGAGTGTTCTTCTCTTAACTGAAGTATTCATAAGAGTGTTCAACAGAGAGTTCTCGACGTGTGATAAAACCAAGTGTTTTATTAGGAACACGTGGTTAAGAACATGAGAGGTTTCTTGATGAAGTGCTCTAAACAGATGGTTTTGAAGGCAGTACTCTAGACAGTGCGTTTTATACCAAGTGTCCTGTTCACAGACTCGTTGTAAATTCAATTCTAAACGCAGTGTCTCTAGAAGAGGGTTTATGCCACTTCATGTAGAACTAAGTCTTTATGAACTCTAAACTAAGTGCTCCAAATGGAGAGTTACAACATGACAAGCCACAATGTTCAATTCTGATTTTTTTTTTTTTTTTTTTTTTGGTGGTCAAATTGGATTCGAAGGTCATAATGGTTCACAAATATAATTAAAGTGACTTTATTCGCCCTGCCTCGTCTCCTCTGCGTCTTGGCTCGTGCCGTCTGGGTTAAGATTGGATCTGCTTGGGGTTTTGCTCTGGAGGATGGCGAGTAGTTGGTTGCAGCCGAGAACAACAGACGCCTCTCGTTTTAGCTGTTGTCAACGCTGCTATGAAATCTACCACTGATGTCAGCGTGTACACTACACACGCACAAAAAGGCTAAAACGTCACATGGATTCCAATCTGCCCGGAAACGTATCCGATCTAGAACTGCAAATGAAAGTTCCTCATGTCTGATCTGGAAAAAAGAAAAAACTGATCTGTGTCTTCATTAGGGGAAAAAAATAAATAAATAAAAAATTCCGACTGGAGTCTCTTCAGGCTGGTGATGTGACTCAGTGTAAATACTCCAAGTGCTCTGAGTGAAGTGTTTTATAAGGAGGGAGTTCACCAGAGAGAGAGAGTTTCTAAAGGAAGTGTTTCGTCAAGGCTGTGCTCAAAAACCCAGAGTTCTACATGAAGTCTTCATAATACGGAGTTTGTGTGTGTAATGTGTAAAAAATCTGGATGAACAGTACCTGGTGTCTGTGAGGATGAGGTATGAATGTCCCAGGCTTCTGGCACTGACCGGTTCATAGCAGGCATTATTCCTGTTTCACCACACCTAAAACAACACACACACACACACACACACACACACACACACACACACACACACAGTGAATAAAGTGGCTGATCTGAAGTAATAACAGGATATGCGTTTGTGAGTGTGTCAGAGTTAACGTGTGTGTGTGTGTGTGTGTGTGTATACCTGTTTATGTGCTGGAATCTCATTTGGAGCTGCTGGTAGAGAGCCTGGGTGGCTGCCTGCTCCAACTGCTTCTTCAACATCTCCTGGTCCATGTTACCCTACACACACACACACACACAAACACACACCAATTAGAATTAACAAAAAAATATAATGTTTCACATTTCTGTGTGTGTGCGCATGCGTGTGTGTTTCTCACCAGCAGGGGTGGAGGTGAGGGTCCCGGGGAGAAAGGCACGCGTCCCCACATCTTTATGACGTCCCCCAGGGGCTGGAAGCCCTCGTCACATCCTCTCTTCACCAGCAGGGTCATGGTGAAATACCCGGCCTGGAACCACTCGCACATCTCCACTGGACTGAACGGACCTGTTGGGAATTTTATACCAGAAAATAAAGTCTAGAAATGATGAAACAAAGACAGAATTTAACACGAATGAAAACTGGTTAATATTTGGTTTCGAACTGCTTTCTTGCAAACCATATTGTGTATTTTACGAGCAAAATTCAGCAAAATTACCCAAGACAAAACAATAATAATTCATTTGACATAAGACTATTAAAAGTGTTGCTGCACGGATCTGCGCTGCTCGGGTTTTAAGTGTTAATCCTCGTTCACATTGTGAAACCGCGATTCTCGCATATTCGCGTGTGTATTCTGTCCAGTACTAGTTAATCGATCGCCGATGGACGGATTTAAGGACTCGACAAATATCCTTGGGCGTGTGAGGAAACACTGAATACGAACCTGAAGTAAAAATAAGACTCGAATGAAGCCAGATTAAAATCCCCGTACCTTGGATCTCGCCCTGAGGGTCTTTGTAGAACCACTTCATGGCCGACTCGTGAGTGAGCGGCAGGGCGCCAGCGGAGTGAGGCAGGCTGTGTGTGTTGGGGTGGGAGTGTGCGTGCGCGGTGGGGTGAGTGTGTGTGCGAGTGACAGCAGCTCCGTGGCTCTCCTGCAGCGCCTGCGTGAAGCGTTCCTCCTCCAGAGACGTGTCCTGAAGAGACGCCACCATCTTCTCCGCCTCCTGCAGAGGAACACGCGACGCCCCGAGGTCGTGTTAATACACACCGTAGGGAAATTATATTAGCATAGTGCGAAATATTGCTAAATAAACAGCTAAAAACAAATGTACAAAATCACAAAACTATATATTAAAATAAAACTTAAGCAAAATTAACATCTACGCAAAAATGAATCAAATGATAAAACTTTATAAAAATAAAATGATTTTACATTTTTAAAAAATAACGAAAGTTTTAAGTTGATTTTTCTCCATCAGTGGCAATAAGTAGTGTCTTAGATATTTCATAAAATATCTACAGCACACTGTGCAGGCAGAATACAGGGGTGCAAATACTTTTCCAACACTGACCTGCTGCATGTGCGTCATGCCGTCCTCCTCCTCCGTCTCGCCCCCTGGTGGAAGGAGATCAGTGGCGGTGAGGGGAGGAGAGGAAGTCCCAGCAGGAGGAGAGCTCCGAGACGGCTGAGTGCTGCCCCCTACTGGAGCTGCGTCTGAAACACACGTCACTGCTGTTTACGGGTCGTCGGTTCTACGACTATTTCAGTAGCTTCATGTTTTAAGAGTTAAAAAAAAATATATAATAATAATAATAAAAAAAACACACACTACGACAATGACATGTTGACAAAAATAAATTTAAAGGTGACCAAATACCTTCATTAATCTGGAGGCTGAACTTTGTGGGCGGAGCAACAGGAGGTGGGTGTGTTTCCTGTTCTAAGCTGAGAGTAGAGACAGATGTGGCTGGAGGAGGAGGAGGAGGAGGAGCAGAAGTAGTAGTAGTAATAATAGTATTAGTAGTAGTTTTTATCTCTCCACCATCAGACGCTCCGGACGCTTCAGTGTCCTCCTCTGGAAAAGACAAGAGTGACGGACGCGTGAGAGAACGTTCCACTTTTCAAACACCTCACCCGTCGAACACCGGGACTCGCTTTTAATCACCTTTCTCAGCAGAGCTGTCCTTCCTCTCACGCTCGACCTCGTCGTCCTCCTCCAGAGCCTCGAACTCCAGCTCCTGGTCTTCAGGGATCGCGTCTCTCGACGGCTTCTAAGGGAAAAACGTCAAATTACTCATGAATGTGTCACGTTCAGCCTTCCTGGGAGAAAGCGAGTGAAAGAGTGTGTGTGTGGGGGGAGTGGACTATTAAAGTACATTTCTGATTGCCCAAGTGAATATACATTCTTAAAGAAAGACCTGTCGCTGTAACCATGGAAACAGGCCTCGATGCAGCGCATTCCAAGGTTAAACACGGATCACCAAAGAACAAGAGGGACAGCGTGTGATGAAAGTCTGGTGCGGTGCTACATTATTAACACCATCATTTCTGTTCATTTTTATGAATCAAAACACACCGTAGTCCCGCCTTCTCGCTTCCTATTGGCTCATTAGACTGAGAATCAGCCAACGGTTCATCTAAAGAGTCCGAATGACCTCGAATATTATCATTCACAGATCTACACGTCCAAAGCTCCGCCTCACCTTGAAACACATGAACGACCCGTCTGGATTGAAGGTGCCCATCTCCCCCTCCTCTTCGTCAGTGCACCACTCCGGCAGCCCGTCTCGGTCCTCCTCTCCTCCCTCGCTCCCTGCTCTCCTGCGGACTCCGTCGCCGTCCCGGAAATCAAAGTCGAACTTCCTGCGTCGTCCGTCTGCGCTTCCGTGGTCTCTCCATCCGGCCGAGCGCGGGCCTCCGTCTGAGAGAGAGAGAGAGAGAGAGAGAGAGAGAGACCATGGCAGGTCAGTGACCAAACACACACAACTATCAAGTTTAATGTGTGTGTGTGTATGTGCGCGTACCATCACGTCTTGTTCCGGCCACTCTCCAGCTCCCGCCTGCCTCTCCGCTGACTCCTCCTCCTCCTCCTCCTCCTCCTCCTGTAGCCGCCGCAGCCGCCACCGCTTCCTCCTCGTCCTGCTCCTCCCGGAGCGTGCGCCAGTTCTCGCTGTCGGATCGATTGTAATCCTTCCGTCCCGTCCCTCCGTCCTCAAACCCTCCGCGTCCTCCCTCCCTCCTCAGCGGCTTCTCAAAACGACGCTCGCCTCTGTAACCATGGACAGAAAACAGGCTGAGAATGTTGTATTCCATGTTTCATACATAAAATTGTCATTATATATATATATATATAGAGATGGAAAGATAGAACACTTGGCTCTTCCATAGTGATCAACACTGTTACCATGACAACACTCCTACCACTCATGTTTATAAACAGGAAGTTGCCAGTCACTTGAGAACGCACCTGTCGTCCCAGCTTTGGCTGCGGTGCACCTCGCGGCTGCGTGCGAACCCCACCTCCTCGTCCACGCCTCTTTGGTAGAACCCTCCTTCTCCTCTTCCTCTCCCTACAGGACACGAAACACACCGAGTGTCACACAACCATCAAGCTTACACATGTGTGCGTGTGTGAGCAAGACAGGGGGAAGAGACGCACCTCGTCCTCCTCTAGCGCTCCCTCGATTCCGGGACACGCCCACCGGGGCGGGCCCACCCCCTTTACCCGTGAGCCTCAGCACCGCTGCGCTGTTCACTGACATGGAGAAGTTCCTCTGTGGATGAATAAATGTAAGATGTAAGTGTGTGTTCGTGTGTGAGCGATATGAGCTGTGTCTTTGTGTAGTGTGTAGTGACCTGCTCCTCCTCGGTGAGAGGCACCAGGGCCAGGGGCTGCTGCGGCTCGTCCTGCAGGATGGCAGCAAACTCCTTATCCTGCATATCCTCAGGGACCTACACACACACACACACACAGAGCGTCAGCAGACCGTGCACCCTGCCCAGTGTAAGTGTCTCCCCCCATGTGTGTCTCTCTCTCACCTTGTTATCTTTGACGTAAAGTGCTAACATCTCCTCGCGGCCGTAGCGATACTCGGCCAGCTTGGACTTTGGCATTGCTGGGGAAGGAGGAGGGGACGTGACGCTCCCTCCTCTGGATAGTGCACGTAGCCTGGGGAGAGGACACACACACACACATCACCTGGTTTTAAACACTAATAAGGCAACAATACTAACACTAACAATTAACACTTGAAAGTCTTTGATTCGTCACTTCCATATGGACGCAAAACTTTTCCTGGTTAAAATCTCAAAGGCTCTTCATTTCTTTCTTTAAGTGAAAAGTACAAAACTATCTACAGTGGGGTTTTTAATCACAGGTAGTCCCCGACTTATGAACGAGTTTGATTACGGTAGCATGTTTGTAAGTCCCATTTGTTCTCAAGTCCGACGAAGTGAGTCTTAGACGCCTCTAACGCGGATATACAATATAAACCACAGCGATCCACTAGACTGAATCTCTGTCCCCTTCGCCCATAATGCCATCATGTGGCCAAAAAACGTAACCACGCCCAAGGAAGTGAATCATTCAACAATAAGTGTTGTCTCTGCATCTTTAAATCGCGAGGGGAATCCCGGACACTATTCTGTCTCAGAGCTGTTGTCCACTGTTTAAGACTGTGAAATTAGGATTATTCACCATTAGGACAGATTTACAGGACAGACATTTTCTACCACCGTGCTCCCGGACTGATTCATTGGAACCGGCGCGGCCGATTCACTTCTCCCGCTCGAGGTTGTGCTGTTGTGCTAAATATCAGCACGACTCTGATATCTTCAGTACTCAGGCTGCGTCCTTGTGCCTATGACATCACCACAGCCGTGCTGACATTCAGTACAAGAATTTTTCCTCTCTGGTAAAGTTATGCTTAATAACATAACAGTAGATAAACAAACGTCTAATGCAACACAATTTTTTTGCAAACTTATTTATTTGAAGTGTAACAATTTTGTAGCTTCATGACCTCCAGAGAAACTGTGGAAGGGGAAACGCGACAGAAGACAGCGATGCATTAGACATGTTCACACTAAAACTTATGAATGGATATCAGGATTCGTTCATCCTCACACACACACACACACACACACACACACACACACACACACACACACACACCATGGTCAGTTTAAATATAAACATAAGCTTTAATTTTGTTATATTGTACTGATGAGATGAGAGTCATTGTATTGATGCGCGATGAAAGTAAATAGACATAGCAAGGTGTAAATAATCTGTGTGTGTGTGTCAGTGAGCTGTTATTAAATCACTTCTCTAAACTAATTCAAAACAAAGTTCTGACCTTCAGGAAACATCTGCTTCCTCGTGTGATGGGGAAGTAAAATATAAACAAGGCTAGTGTGTGTGTAGAGAGAGCGAGAGAGAGCGAGAGGGAGAGAGAGTTACCATTCTGGACCGAAGGTAAGTGCCTCAGCAGTCATGTTCTCCTCGTCCTCAGGGCTCGAAGGTTCTGCTGACATGAAGAACATCAGCCGAGTGTTTATACGGGGACTTGACACCTCACTTACACACCAAAATCTACACAAGCAAATCCGCCATGTGTGAAAGCAGAACTGACTTTAATATTATTGTTATTACTATTATTATTATAAAAACATCTCAACTTCCCTTTCTAAGTAATTTCACTCACGCAGTGATTTCTGTAACAAAGACAAGAATTTAAACACGTTTTTGTCTGGGATTAAACCAAAATGAGACGAGTGGGACAGAGATCAGCTGCCTCTTTTTATTTTTACTATGAAGCATGAGACCCCCCCCCCCACCACCCCCCCCCCCCAAAAAAACCCTAGCCCCATGTGACTGATGTGAAAACCCTGCATTATGATGGGAACTGTTACACAAGCAAAAACATTACTTTATTGCATCACACTGATATTAAGTAAAATACTGCCATAAAGCATGGTAACGCTTATAATCGATACATTTCTATAAAGAATTTAACTGATTAAAAACGTATCAACTGAAACGTGGATCAGATCGTTCATTCATTTTAGTAGCACTTGGGCTTCAGTAATTTGTCACGTAACTAATTTTTGTTAGGCTTAAAACAACACTTAAACTGAACATGGGGAATAAAGTTTCTGTTATTAATAGGTTAACAATAAGCACGGGTTCGGGTGGAGTGCGCGGGGGTTTAAAGCGATGCCCGGGTGAAAATCGGCACTCAGTTTTATCATCTACGAAACACAAGATGGCGCTGTTTTGTTACTTCTGATTATTTCCAAGAAATTCATTTTATTTCTCATTTACGTTTCTATCATTTTGAGGACACCCGCATCCAGAGTGACTCCTCTCTCGCTCTCGGTCTACTTAATTAAAGGACCGAGCAGGTGAGGGTTTCGGGCATTGCTCAAGGCCACAGCATCAGCAGCTTCGCAGCGCTGGGATTCAAACTCAGAACCTTCTGATCAGAAGCCCAACGTCTTAGTCCATTCCCTGCTCTCAAAATATCATGACATTTTGGATTTTTACTTTTTTTTCTCCCCATCCATAATCTGGTCAATCGACACACCAACAGACGTCACATATCTGTATCTTGCTCCCTTCTGAGCTTTAACGATGACGGTTTAGTGTCTGAAACTCAAGATGCAAACATGATCTGATAGTAAACTTGCACGTGTGTAAGGTTCTTACCTCTCAGCGGGGTAAGCGAGACAGCAGGTGCAGTGATGCTGTGTGACGCTGTCTGTGTGTGTGTGCGAGTGTGTGTTGCTACGCTGAGCTCTATATCAGTGAACTGATAGCTGCCAAACACTGACTATAAAAGCTTGAGGAAAAAAAATAATACAGAGGACAGAAAAAGAGACGGTTATTATATAAGACACACACACTGTGAGTGAACATGGATCTGAGTGTTTCAGGGCAGTTTTGGTGTGTTTCGTAGAGTCACCGCCTGGCTTGCGTCTTGTCTGACCTGCAGGAGAAGATAAAAAAAAAATAATAAAAAAAATAAAAAAAAACAGGAAGAGTGGTGTTAAAAGGGCATCAGCGTGTATAAACACAAAACTCCAGAATACAGCAGAATCATTTACACACAGTATGTTAGTTAGTGAACATGGATACGTCTACATGAGTTAAACGTTCAGACACAGAGCGATATGAGATCCTGTGATCAGAGATAAACAGTCAGTTTTAATAACCCGAGACCCTTTAAGCAGTCTGACTAGGATAAGGACCACAAGAATCGATTTCTGAAAGGTTATAGGCCTGTAATAAAATTGTAATCTATACAACACATCTCTAAATTAAATACATCTGTAATAAAGAGACTTTTTTTTACATACTTAAAAACTACTTATTACCAAGAATAAAATTGAATAAATATAAAACAATAATTAAATGTAAACACTTGAACTTTACTGGCATTTCCATTAGAAGAAGTCATAAAAATATGACCTATGGGCATTTAAAGTTCTTATATCTCTCATTTAAATCTCTATCACTTTAATAAACTTTAGTTATTCCTATACATTACGACTATTCCAATGACATGGGCTGTGCCTCAAATCGCGGTCTACTTCCTACTTAGTGTTCCTACTTTTAGCGATTAGCTTAATTTGCTGTAGTGCACTACGCGATAACTTTAGCGCCATTAAGGACTCCGCCTGGAAGAATATCCGCGGTTTCATTCATATGTATGTTACATTTCTATACACATTTCAACAGCTAAACAATGAAACACTTTAATAAAGTATTTACTGTTTAATACTTTGTTAACCGCCGCTCAAAGCAAACAGCTTAAAAAACTCTAAATGAACAAGTCAGTCAGTGATCGGAATGTAACACCACCTAAGCCCGGCTATGCGTCACTAAGGCCGGCCACTTCCTAAACTTTACCCCGGGGTTCCATTCACGGCCTTCAAAACTTCACACCATGGTCAACATTTTTTTCAAACAAACGTTATTAGTGCGAGTCTGTATTTCGACCAAAGAGCCCTGCAATGAATAATTATTACAGAAACCGTGCTCTTCTTACCTGTTTTTTTGTTTGTTTTAATTCTGCAAGATTAACGAAACGAGAGCTAGCTAGCTAGCACAGCAGGCGTCAGCGCGCTAGCCAGCCAGCTAATGCCTTCAAGTTATTTACGACTTTATTCCGTTTGCACGCGCGTGCATCGCAGTAACAGATAAATTCGAGTTAAATATATAGAACCTCTGCATCTAGCTTCTACAGACACGACAATAAACTGAATCATTAATTCTGATTAATTTTTGCAACGCTCGCCGTTTTTCTGTCTCGTCTTGTTTGTGTTTTACAAAAAATGGCTGTTCGTTGCAGGTCACGTGACGGGTTTATCCAATCAGCGAGGACCTTCCAAATTCTTCATTGCTGCCTACAGTGATGCTCTACTTAGGGTACAACAACTAACACCCACTACGGCGTCTTGTAGTGCACTTCGTAAATATTATGAATCTATTTGTAGTTCGGCGCGGAGTACTGTTAGGGGGGAAAATCACAGTGGTCAGACTCCTAGGTCTTTAATATGATGAGAAACTTACCTGGAGACAACACATTGTCAATAAACAAAAACCAAGGGCAAAAAAAAAAAAAGATTAACAATATGTTAAGATGCCTAATAGGACAAGACTGCGGGGCAAGTAATGTATCACTAATAACCTTGGAAAACCAGGAACAAGTGCCCAGGAGCTGCTCAAAATCACTGGCAAAAGTGCTGGGAAGTTGGGTCTGTGTATCAGCGCTAAGAAGACCAAGTGCATGACGACGGATGGATCACAAATAACTCTGGCGGTTACGGGCGACTAGATAGACCAGGTGGACCTGTTCAGATACCTTGATTCCCTCCTTTCTGCATCAAAAATCGCTGCCTCAGCTGATTAATTAGCCAGAATTGGTATCGTCAGCCATCGCCAGTCTGAGGTACTGCCTCTAGGAAAGGCGAAAAGTTAGCATCAAGACTAAAATGAGAGTTTTTCAATGCTGTCATCATCTCGATCCTGCTTTACGCCACCGAGACCGGGACCGTGCTGTCGGGGGAGCCCAGAACCCTGGGAACATTCCACTGAGATGCCTCAGCACAATCCTTGGCATCGCCCTTCTCGACTGCTTGTGCAATGAGATCATTCGACAGAGATGTCACGAGCAGTAACAAGTGTTAGACGATCATGGCTGAGATGGTGTGGCCTTTTGCAGAGGATGGACCCCTCTTGAATGCCCAACCGCTTGGTCCAAAGATCCTGACCATCGGATTCAAACGGCAGCCAAAAAGACCTGGGTTGACCAGATCAAAGCAGAACGAAATGCACTCGGCTCACTACCGGTGACTTGATTACAGCTGCGCAAAATCAACCACAATGGAGAGCGTTCTGCGAAAATGCCTAGGCTGCCCAACAATCTTAGGAGGCGCTCCGCTGGGGCTAGAGCAAATGATGATGATGATACATTTATGAGAGCAACCCTAGATTATGTCCGTATCCCTTACATGTCTGCAACAGAGTAAAGTCTGGATGTCGTACAAGTTCAAGCGGTCTAGATGTGTTCTGGAGCTTTAAAACCTCACCAGTGTCAGGTTGAAATATTGCAAAGAGTCAGAAGGCTCAAGCTAACTCTCGCCTACTCAGCAAATTTACACAAGACATATCCGACTAAAGCCTCGATCCTACACGAGTGTTGGGAAAACAGTAAGTCCAACTTTTACAGCCTTGGATGGGCAGGAAATATCAAGGCAAATAACTTCATGAGCTACAGTACATGAGCTACACGTCTCAGAAGCAGATGCAGGAGCTGACGTAGTTGAGAGGAGGACACTAAACAAATCGCTGTCCATCATGGCCCATCACGATGATCCACTGTTTTTTAAAACAGAAGAGTGTGTTCAGTGGAAGACTTGTATAGACTCAGGAAATCTCTTGGTCCAGAGTAATTTCACTGTTCAACACCTCTCTACAAACAATGCATTTCACTTATTATTATTATTATTATTATTATAGTGTGCAATGACATCTATAAACCTGTTTTTGTGATAATCTATGGCATCAATAAATTATCTATCTATCTATCCATCCATCCATCCCCCTCACAGTCTCTATATCTGCAGGATCACCTTGTGATAACAATCAGAGACAATTCTGCAGTGCTTAACGCCGGGTAACAGCACAAAACCACATTACAGTAATAGGTATCGGAAAACTAATTATATTTACAGACGGCTCAAAAGACCCTGAGACAGGACGCACGAGTGCAGCATTCTTCATCCCACAGCTTCATCTAACAGTCTGCGGTTAAAAAGAGAACAACAGATCAATTATCAGTGTATACTGTTGAACTATTAGGGATATATTGTTAATGGGAGAAAGAAAATTATCAATGCAGTGTTTTTCAGCTAATTGCTAATCAAAAATCAAATCTGGGGAGAGCGCTGAGACACATGGTGATGGTGATACAGTTAGTGACGGACAGTACGACAGTACGGAATACAGTAACACACACACACACACACACACACACACACACACACACACACACACGGAACAGGTTTAGATGAGAGGATTGGATTAATTATTTGTTCCCGCAGTCGAACTACAGTTTCACGTTCAGTCCAGCAGGTGGCAGTAATGCACCTACAAGCTGGCTGCTAACCAGCAAGAAACCTTGAAGAAGAAGAAGGGTTGAGAGAAGTTGCTAGTATCAGTGGCTAGCATGGTGTCCTGACAATACAAACCAATTCCCTTCGTTCAAACTTCAACCAAAACCAGAAAGTGAACTTTTGAAATACTTAAACCTGTCCACAATACTGAGTCCTCTCCCTAAATGTCTGAATTTAAATCACACTCATTCTTTATAAAGTTGTGTTATTTCTTATTCTACCGTGACTATGATTAATTAATTACCTCACGAGTTGTGTTGTATTGAATATAATGGCTATAATCAGTGTCATAAGAATATCTGTGGTCTTAAACTAAGTGTTATGGTGTTTAATTAACACATGTAGCACAGCGGTGAATCGACCCAGGAGGCATAGCGTCGAGGATAAGATCAGTTAAATCTCCGGCATCAGAGCAACACTTTCTGACTTTCTACACAATACTGACCTACAAAATACAGACATTCAGTTCTGCTTTCACAGGACAGTGTCTGAACAATGTAGGAGTGTTGAAATGACGCTAACAACGTATCAGCATATTAGCAGTGTGTTATTAGCACTGTGTGTGTTAGGATAGTGTCCAAATCCACATAAAGCGGCACCTCGGCATACGACTTCCCGTCTCTCAACTTTCACCTTAAGAACGGAACTTTTGCAAGTAATTTGTCTGGGCACACAAAGCACTTTCAGCCGAACTGAGCCGAACCGAACGCTGGCTAAGTGGCGTGTACGTCTGACAGTCGCTTTCGAATCCCGACGAATCCATTTGATCTTTTTACATTTGTTTCTATTTGTGTGTGTGTGTGTGTGTGTGTGTGTGTGTGTGTGTGTGTGTTTTTTTTGTTTGTGTTTTTTTTTTGCAATTTGTGCAATATTTAGTGAAGACATACAGTAGCAACATGGGTAACAGGAATGTTATCAAGGACAGTAGCAGGAAGAAAAAATGAGGTTTAATGTCTATTTATTTCATATTTTACTTCATTGACATGTCTTTTCTAAATGTTTGTTTTGATTTTAGATGCAAAAATATGATTATAGTGTTGGAAATTGGTAATATTGGTCAAATTGTTCTGGCTGGAACGGATTATCCGCATTTACATTATTTCCTATGGGACAATGTGTTTCATGATACAAAATTCCACCTTAAGAACTCGCCTCTGGAGCGGATTAAACTCATACGCCGAGGCGCTGCTGTACGGCTTATAGGGAGTTAAATTAAAGCTCTCACTGAGGGACAGAATTAACTAATGAAATGTGAAAAGTGTTTAATGTGTTAAAGCTAACATCTGTCACACCTGACCTATTACAATGCTTATTTAAACACATGTACAGTAAGTAGTATGTTTGTCTAGTAGTTCACGCTCCATGTAGACAGATGTGGGAGATTTTCAGACACTGTTCCTATCAAAGTGATTTGAGTATAAATGAAATCCACACAACACCCCAGAAGCAATCAGTCAGCCATGTTATGGAAGTGTGCAAACTCATCACACACTACATTTGGAATAAAGGAAACATCATGTGTGCTCTGTTTTGTTGTCTGAACTGCTTGATCACAGGTCCTTCATATGTCAACCGCAGGGAGGGAACCAAGTTACTTTCTACTTTTACTCTGCAACATCCTACAACAAATATCTGTACTTTTACTCTTTACTTTACTTTTACTCAACTACGTTTCTGCATGGTGTTGCGTTAAATAACAGCAGTGCTGTGGCGTGTTTAAAGCCGGAATATGACCACTACGTTTAATTGCATTTAATTCATGATATGCTTAATAATATTACAGGAATATTATCAGAAGTGGGGCTGGTTGTAGACAGAAAAGAATAAATCACTTTAACAATCAGGAAAAGAGAGAGAGAGAGAGAGAGAGAGAGAGAGTTTTGCACTATAAATAATTCTACTGTAAGCTAATACAAGCCGGTGCTTTTGATACTTAAGTAAATTTGAAAGTCAGAACTTTTGTACTTTTACTCAGGTTGACAAATAAACGAAGGACGTCTACTTTTACTTGAGTAATATTTGCCCTGGGAAATCTAAACTTTTACTCAAGTACAGGATTTCTGATTTCTGGTCAACTGTAAATTACAAAGAAACATCAAAGAAGCATTAACAAAGACCTTTTATTCCATCACACCATCATGTGATGTGTCTGAAATTTACTAAAATTATATTTCAGCTGTGGAGGAAATTCCTGTTTTTTTTAAACCTAAAGATTATGGGGAAGAACATGTGAATATGCACACGCACACACACACACACACACACACACACACACACACACACACACACACACACACACACACACACACACCATCACCTCCACTCTTTCTTCAGAAAGTAAATTAGCCAATATATGTACAAAATTATAAACAAGAAACATGGACTCTAAGTGACTGCAGATTTGAAACACAAAGAAAGAAAGAAAGAAAGAAAGAAAGAAAGACAAAAAGGAAGGAAGGAGATAGATGAAAAAGACCAATATGATAAAAGACAGGAAAATATAAAAAAGAAAGAGAAAGGGAGGAGTGAAGGGGAAAGGAAGTAATAAACATTGGGAAAGAAATAAGGGGAAAGAACAAAAGGAGGCGAGGAGTTATGTGGAAAAAGTCAAGAAAACAGAAAGTGAAAGAAGAAAGTAAAAAGAAACGAAGGATGGAAGGAATAAAGGAAAAGTGAAGGGTAATGCAGAAAAGAGAAAAAGGAAGCACCAGGGAAGAGAGCAGCAAATGGAGAGAAGAAAGAAAGGAAAAGTGTTAAATAAGAATAACACGCGTTTACTCTGTTACATCCTACAACAAACATCTGTACTGTTACTCAACTACATTTCGGCATGGTGTTGCGTTAAATAAGGACTGATGCGGTATTACAACCAACTTTCATCAAAAAATGTATATTATATGTAGCTAAAAGGTAGCTAAACACACACACACACACACACACACACACACACACACACACACACACACACAACTGACACAGGGATCAATCTTTTTTAAACACAGTCCATCAGTGAAGAGGCTAAACCAGAGCAGTCTGTGTGACACACACTTACACTACAAACACGACAAGCTCCGATAAAACTGACACTGATTCACAGCTACGTCACTCGGCTGGAGGCTTCTCAGCTGATAGCGCGTTAGCTACGTTAGCCTGGGTGTTGTGTAGCGTGAAGTAAGGACTCTGAGCCGGCCGTGGGTTTTATAACGTCTTTTAATGTTCTCCAGTTCATATACACAACATACAGTGTGTAATAGCCTTTATATGAAATAGAAATATGAACGCCGCTTTCCCCCCAAACCCGTTCCTCTCGTCCCGAGTCGCTGCCACCGAACAAAATGAAAAGCAACAGGTGCAAGTGTATATTTGGCGACCCAGCATTAATATTAGAGCAGGTGCGCTTAGTAAATATCTGTAATATATCTCTAACCTCCCCCACCCCCCCCCACAGTTACACACACACACACACACACACACAGCCAGGGCAGACGAGAGGGTCACCGTGAGATCTGGTGACAGTGTGCTTCGTGAGTCTGTCCGCTGCCTCTCAGTCCCTCTGTACAAAAATATGGACAGTTTTAAATTCTTTTTTCTTTTTTCTTTCTGAAATGAGGATTCAGTCTCAATGAACGTAACGGGGTCGGGCGAGGATCACATGGCCACAGTGTCATGTGATCAAATTAACCAATGATGATCAAGAAACGTAATCAAGTTTAATCGTGGACGCTTCAAAATATCATCAGTACGCTCCGGGTTCAGCAGGAGACAAACACACACACACACACACACACACACACACACACACACACACACACACACACACGGGCGCGCGCACACACACACACACACATACAGGTGCAAAAGTAATTCAGGAATGACAGAAAGATGAAAATTTTACTGTCAACTAAGTTCTAATCTGTTGTTGATGAGAATGGAAAGAAAAGGTAAAAGTGAGGAAGCGAAAGAAAGCAAAACAAGAATGAGGGGAAAAACACAAGAAGAAAATCTTGAAAAAGAAAACACGCATTTGAGAATAGAAAGGAAAAACAAACAAATGAAAGAAAGAAATGTTGAGGACGTGAAACAAAGCAACAGAGTAAAAAGAGATAAAAAGAGAAAAGTAAATAAGAGAAAGACACAGAGAGAAAGAAAGCAAAGAAGAAAGGTAAGAAATGAGAGAAACTAATAAAGAGTAAAAAAAAAACTAAAGGTCAGAAAAAAAGTGAAAAATAAACAAAAGGAAGGCGAGCAAGGAAGTGAAACAAAGCAACAGAGAGAAAATGGAGGGAAGAAAGAACAGAAATAAATGAAAAAGAGGTGGGAAAGAAAGTGGGTGTAAGCAGTAGACTTTATGACATCATCAGCTTTTCTCGCGACAGGGAAGATAATTCTGTGCTGCTCTTTGCTTAGGTCATGTGACCCTGTGTTACGCCTTTGCCGAGGTCATGTGACCCTGCGGGACGAGTCTACCGATGTCACATGACCAGACGCCATGACACTTGGCAGCTGTGCTTTTCAGGCTCCTAAACGAGACAGAGTTCACACTCCTCCTCCTTTTGAACCCTGAGCACCGAGCGGCGATGATGTGTTAAAGCGTCCGCGATAAAACGCCGCGTGACGCGTCAGCGAGGTCGAACGTAGAGGCTCGGGAGGATCGCGTGTACGTTGCGTGCTAAAGAAGGAAAGAAAGAACGAAAGAAAGAAAGAAAAACAGTCGGGAAAACGAGAGATAAAAGAAATCAAACTTGCACCTGTTCTCACAAAAGAGTCGCTCGGATGTTCACCTGAAAACCCAAACAACGAAACAGAATATTTACAAAGACCGTGTCATCTCATACAACTTCAAAAAAAAATGTACAGTTTGTAGATTTGTTTTTGTTTTTTTTCGTTTGTTTGTTTTTAGTTTCCCTCAAGATTTTTATATCCATCCGCCCGCTGAGTGTTTTCCAGAAACGAGACGGTAACAGGAACATGACGAGGATAATGAGACAAGCGATGAAGGACGAAGATGAAGATGCATCATCGGTCGCGGTTAGCGTTTTAGTCATTCAACCAGTATCCAGTTCTCTGTCCACTTCGGATCCTTGTCCCTGGATTCCTTGTGGTTCCATGCGGTCTCTTTAGCACCCTGACTGCACACGAGGGTAGAAATCAGAGGGGAACGAAGAGGAGGAGAGAAGAAGAGAAAGAACGCAATCTCGTTCCTTATTGTGCGAGTTCAATGCAGTGGAATATACAGGAGAAAGCAAGATGATGGAGGAATGCTGGAGGGCCGTAAGTCCTTCCTCGATGCTCAGCGTTCCGAGATATTCCGGCTTTTGATAAATGAACAGAAAGGGATCTGTACATCCTTTTTTTAAATTTTTGAAAGTTTCCATTTTTCCTGATATGCTCCTGATAAGTCTCTAAAGAAGGAAAATATTCTCCGAATGAAGCGCACGATATAGCGGAGACATTAAAAACTGAAAGTAAAAAAAAACAAAAAAACGAGAGCATGAAAGAAAAGGACAGCAATAATAATAATAATAATAATAATAATAATAATAAAACCAGACGAGGAGTCTCGTGCGCGTGTCTGTTTTTTAAAAATAAATCATGCAAATTTTCCCCGAGAACAAACAAGATATAATTGTTTTTAAATAATTCTATATTTAGACTTTAATATAGATATTATGTGTATAGTTTCAAATCTCATCCCAAACCAGCAACAGTGCAAAAGCAAAAGAAATAGAGGCAGAGAGAGAAAGAGGAGGATATGTGGGGGCAGAGAGAGAGAGAGAGAGAGAGAGAGAAGAAAATAAAAGCAAACAAGGGTTTGGCACTTTTCAGTGACTTCTTCTAAATTCCACAAACGCGATCCTTGTATGCGCTCCCAATCCGGGTCTCGACTCAGAGTCTGATCGGATGGATATCACAGTACTTGGCACAGAAATGCTGGTAAAAACTAAATATTCAAATCTTTACTTTTTTTTTTTTCTTCTCGCTCGTGTCCTCGCAAGGTTCTTGATAGTACGTATTACACAGAGGTTCTCTCGAATTTATAAAAGAGTTCAGTTTAGGCAAAAAGCAGAGTTCTGCAGTAGATGAAGAAGACGAGAAAGAAAAGAAAGCATGGAGAGAAAAACGCAACCCAGCAAGCGCGATTAAAAAGAACACAAAACAGAAGATTGAAGAGAGGAGGTTGAGGGAGAGTTGGCCAACTGAGTGGTTCCTTGTCGGTTTTTTATGTTAAAACTCTTTCAGAGTTTCAAAAAAAAAAAAAGACAAAACGAGGACTGAAGGGATTAACCGAGACCAAGGATGTGTTGTAGATGTCTATAAAGGTTTTCAGTTCTCCAAGTTATTAAATGGTCTAGTAGGAGGAAGTCGAGGCATCTGGACTATTCAAGATCTCTGAGAAGGACACGAATCCAGTGACTTTGACTCTCTACCACTAGGCTACAAGTGAATAAATCCACCTCCTGAAGTTCTGGAGTCCGGTACGGTTTGGTTTACCTTCGAGCATGAATATCACCAAGCTGTGCCCGACTCCAGAACTCCAGGATTGGACCTAGACATTCCCGAACTGGACAAAATGTGTAACCTCTGTAGAGCACCAAATTCTGGCGCAGGTAGTCCTTAGGTGTGCTAAGAGCTTGGCGAGGTACTATACACGAGTGGTCGAGTGCTGATGGGGCAAAGCATTGTTGGTATGCACAGAGCTAGAGCTGGACCCAGGGGCGGGGCCAGGATTTGGGGTGTGGCCAGGCGCAGGGGGGTATGTATTAAAGGCATGCATGGCACTAATGGTGCTGGGCATCATGAGCGGCACATCATCTGGTGCCCTCCTCAGTGCCAGCGTGTAATCCGGCGGGCATCGAAGTGGCTCCAGGTCCAACTCGGCCCTCTGCTGCTTCATCCTCAGGGACATGAGCTCCTCTTCCAGGTCGTTGCCCACGGCGATGGCCGTCGCAGGAATTGGGGCACCGGCAGCTCCACGCTGAGGCGAGAGGCGGCGATGGCGTCGCCTTTGTTGCAGCAGCATCATTTCGTGGCGCTTGTCACGTTTGTAGTAGAGCGCCGCAAATGCCAGGACATTCAGGAACAACAGAGACGCACCGACCGCCACTGTTACACTCAACTCCGTCGAGTAGTCACGTGCTGCCTCTGGGAAAGGAGATATGCGTGGACGCTCCGAACCTTCTGGATCCGACTCTGTATCCGGTGGGTACGTGGAGGAAACCGAGGGCTGGCGCGTGCCTGGATGATTTGGATTCAGGAACGGATTTTTCCAGCCAGGTCTGTGGGGGACGCCGCCAGGTGGTGGTAAGCGGGTTGCACTGGGAGTACTGTTAATAAAAGTAAGATTAGTATAGTATATTTTCTTACACTCTAATCAATGTTTCTGTGACACTGTTGTGCTTAAATGTTTACGTAAAATATGAATTTAAGGATTGAAATTAGGATTCTATTGTTTGAAATTCCTAAACAGCTCATTATAATTGGAGGTAACTGACCCGAGGATCTCCTCATGTAGCGTGTGCAAATGCGGCACCAGCTCGAGCCAGAAGGCCACCTTGTTGGCACGATAGTTGTCCCGTACGCGTGGTTTCAGACCGATGTGAAGGTACTGCTTGTCCTTAGAGCTGAATTTGGTCCACACGACCTCCTCGAAGCGGTTTGGCTTGGTGTGGATAAACTTGGTGTCCTGGGGAACTGGGATGTTTGGGTCTCTGAAAGAACAAGAACAAATCCATTGCAACAAACTGCTGAACAGCCAGACAATGACAGGCGGCATACAACGGCTCTGAGGTAAACATTTTCTAGACAACCATTCCACAGACGGTTTTGAAAGGTAAAATGAGTTACAGTAGGGTTGACTAGTCTGAGTACAAACCTCTGATCAATTCCTAGTCTTTGTTCATTCGTTCATTCATCGTCTATACCGCAGAGGACAGCGTCGTGGGGGCCTGAAGCCTATCCCATGAGACTTAGGGCATGGGGCAGGGTACACCTTGGAGAGGATGCCAATCCATCACAGGGCACACATACACACGCTACAAACAATTTGGGAATGCCAATTAACCTAATCTGCATGTCTTTGAACTGGGTGAGGAAAGTAGAGTACCGGATGAAACTACAAAAGAACGGGGAGAACATGCGAACTCCATGCACGTAGACCCGAGGTGGGACTCAAATTCTTAACCCTGCAGCGAGGCCACAGTGCTAACCACTATGCACCCCATAATGGCACCTCCTAGTCATTGTCTTGGTTTTGTTATTCAATCCCAGTCCCTGATGTGGACCCCACCTTGAGTCTGGCTCTTGTCTTAATCCCAGTACCTGTCTTAAGACTTTTAAAGGTGTAGTGTGTTGCGTCTGGTCCAGTTCATTTCCCACTCTCCCCAAAGTCAGTCAACTCATGGTCCACTCATCTTCTCTATTCAGATCAAGTCCTAGTCCCTGATCCTTTACCTATTTTGTGTATTTCTCAGCACTTGTCCACCTCTGTCCCGACTCTGGCCCTGAATTCTACCAATGCACAGACATGCTGACCATGGTTGTGACAACGCTCCTTGATTCTCCTCAGGTCTATACCACCCTGAGGTCTACAATCAGTAAAATCCACTTTACCCTAGTTTTTTACCTGTTTCTAAAGTCCTCACTTGGTACCATGGCCGGACCTGTATATCTGATGTTCCTTGATTTGAGTTTGAATGTAACTACAGTACTGGATTGGGTTTAGTGCAACTAGGTAGCTACATTAAACTAGGTACGTAGCTTTAATATAAGTTTGAATTGCCCCCAACCATAGTGAACTAAATGTTATTTGATTCATTACAGTATGATTCAATATAATAATAGTGAACTGACCCGGTTTTGGCAAAGTTGGTCCAGTAGGTCATGACGACAGCGCTAAGCATCACGTCATTCTTGGAGAAGTTGCAGGGAAAGAGGTCTGTAGCGCCCACCATGGGCACCCCGAAGACGTAGGGAATCTCATCCCCATGTGCAGCATCCGCCCACTCCGGTCGCCCCTCCATCTGGCAGTGATGATGGAAAGTGTAAAAGTAAACCGGTGACTGGAACTCTGCGTGCAGCTTGGCTGTGGCCACCGCTGGTGCCACCCACTGGTGATCTGTGAAGAGTGCAAGCAGGGTCTTCCTCCTCATATCTCCGTTATCGCGATCGGCCCAGTCGGTGTACATGAACTTTATGGTCTCACGAAGGATATCTTAACCAAGGAAGAGAGAGAAGCAAAGACAGAGGAAGAGAAACAGGGAAATTTAAAGATAAAGAAAACAATGACAGTTGTATTTAACACTTATATGCACTTTTAAATATTTCTATCTATGTGTTGGACCACACACCACTTGGGTATCCATAAAGGTTGTCCACAAAGTTGGATATTGTGTAGTCAAAGGTGGCAGCTGAGATTCCGTCCTCTCCTTCACTATCATCCACAAACTTCAGTCCTTCTCCTTGATTCACCCCCAACAAGATGTCATAGTTTAGGAATTCTCCCTGAACATGGCAGAGAAAAAAAGACCAAGCAATACAGAGGTCAAAGTTCACACAAACTGAAAGCTACTGCAAATGTGAACCCTTCACATCCTTTCCCCTTCACTGAACTGGCATTTCTGTTGGAGTTTGGTCTAACAGCTGCTTCAGCTTAAAAATCACGGTGTCTCCACGTATCTCCCTTAGCAATGTGGCAACAACTGGAGATACTACGGTTTAACTGTACATTTTGGCATCTCTACAGCAAGGATATGAACGATCACTTGTGCTTTGAATGATAAGGTTAAGTTAGCTAAGATAAGGCCAGTGAGACCTGCTGCATGAGGATCTCGGGGTCGTCAGGAACCACGTCTCCATCGACGACGGGACCGAAGGCGATATGATAGCGCGCGGGCTGAATGTCCTGATCCACCAGCTCTCGGAAGCTCTTCCTCCTCAGACAGCTGACCATGTTGGCCATGTCCCCAGAGCTGCAGCCCACCTTCTTGGCCAGGATCTTAGTGTACATGAGCGGGCGGTAGTTCACGGACCAGCTGGAGATGGCAGAGCCACTCTGGGCAATCGCTCTCTGGAACAGACCTGAGACCAGAAAAGTTAAAAATAAAAGCATAATACACTCTGGAAATTCTTTAGACATTTGTTGGTTGATGAAGTTTTTCGAACTTCCCACTAATAACCCCACTACTAAGAATGGTTTCTGATCACGTTATACATTCTTTTTGCTAACTTGTTAGCTTCCTTATGAACAAAAAGTGTTTTTATTTTTCATCAAAACGCCTCTACAGATAATTGTCTATTTTATACACCATATTGCCAAAAGTATTCGCTCGCTTGCCTTCACATGCATATGAACTTGAGTAACATCCAATTCTTAATCCATAGTGTTTATTATGATGTTGGTCCTTTGCAGCTGTAACAGCTTCAACTCTTCTGGGACGGTTTTCCACAAGGTTTAGGAGAGTGTTTATGGGAATTTTTGACCATTGTTCCAGAAGCGCTTTTGTGAGGTCAGACACTGATGTTGGACGAGAAGGCCTGTCTCACAGTCTCCGCTCTAGTTTATCCCAAAGGTCTTCTATCAGTTTGAGGGAACAGTTTGTTTTATGGACCTTGCTTTGTGCACTGGTGCGCCGTCATGTTGGAACCAGTGCGGACTTTGCTTTTCCGGAGTTGGGCTCGGCTCTTCTGTCCAGTGAAAGGAACTCTTAATGCTTCAGCATACCAAAACACTGGACAACTTCATGCTCCTAACTTTGTGGGAACAGTTTGTGGACGGCCCTGTCCAACATGACTGCACACCAGTACGCTTCCTGTTTATAATCGGGCACAAAACTGCTCATAACCACTTCTGCTCAACATTTAGATTTAATTTGGTGCAAGGAATTCGGCACATTATTAAACTCTATGGTTATCATGACTATCATGTCTGTAAACTACATACAAACTACTACAATCCATTACATTTCAAAATTTTGAGCACGGTTAAATTCTTTGTTAGAAGGCTAGGATTTCTCTCGAAACGCGACACGCCGCGCAGATCTTTGATGAACTCCATGACGGAGGCTCTTAGATTTTCTAACTTTTTGAGATATTACTGGCTCACGAAGCCGAGAAACTCACAGGTTCCACAAAAAGTGAATGAGACCGCATTATTTACATTCTGCTTTTCACATTTAGAGACTCTCAGTGAGTCCTATCTCTCCTGACCGCTTCTTTGTTCCAGTATCGCCATAGCAACGGGTCAAAATAATCAATAATCGGTGCAGCTAAACCATAAATGTATCCATCAATAATTTGCTCATATATTAATTATATAGTTTTGTACTAGTAACTTTCAGGTGTTAATGTAATCTATTCGCATTTTAAAATGGCCCACATCTACATAATCATTTCCATATTAATTTGCATATTCATTAAGGCAAACAGGGAAGAGGAACGTGTTATTTCACTCATGTGAAAGATAATCCGCAATGTCACAGCTGAGGCTGTGTGTCAGTATGACTGATTTATGACATCAGCATGTACGTGTGCGTGTGTGTGTGTGTGTGTGTGTGTGTGTGTGTGCTGAGAGAGATGAAAAGAAAGAGCCCGAGATGCATAAAACTCACATTTTAACTGTAGCATATGAATGCATTAGAAATATTGGCCATGATATATGAAGTGCAGCACCACACACACACACACACACACACACACACACACACACACACACACACATATGGCCTAAGGGTTAAATCCGTGTATGTAGAATAATTTAAGCGTCACACATGATGACCCAGATCGCACAGACTGCATGGTCGAGAAAATGAAATCTACATGACGCTCCGGTTTAACTGTGACGTCACCGCCTTATTAAAATGATCCTCCGTTTAAATAATTAGCTCTTATTAATTAACAGATTAATGGGAAAGGAGAGACGAGGTGCATTTCTCCGCTGCTGCGTGTCAAATTAAAATAAATAAGATCACAGCACATTAAAAATGGGTTTTGCTGTAATGATGCGATAAATGCAGCCACCACCAGGGGGCGCTCTATTACACTGCAGTACACATGTATTTGCAAGTACGTATGTATTTATTAATAAACGTCTAAAATATTACACATAATGTAAAAATATAAATGATGTGTACATTATAATATAACAAAATGAGATGCTAAAGGTGTGTGTGTGTGTGTGTGCGTGTGTGTGTGCGTGTGTGTGTGTGTGTGTGTGGGTCAGGAACAGTCGTGTTCCCACATTTGCATTTGAAGACTTGGTTATTAATTATTAATTTCAGTCTCATACATTAATCTCTCTCTCTCTTGCTCGCTCTCTGTCACACACACACACACACACACACACACACACACACACACACACACACACACACACACACACACACACACACACAGCACCATGTTCCCCCCTTTCAGTTCCTGTCCCTATGAAATCAATTAAGAGTCAGTTCAGATGCAGCTGAATGCATCATTCTTTCTGTCTCTCTCTCTCTCTCTCTACACACACACACACACACACACACACACACACACACACACACACACACACACACACACACACACATATTTACATGCCACTCGTTATGGATCTGTCTCGCACCCGTCTGTTTTTATCACACACTTTCTTGTTATAAAACCCGCATCAGAACTCTGTGAGATCTCAGTGTACATCTCCATCACACACACACACACACACACACACACACACACACACACACACACACTACTGTCAGTCACACTAACACACAGGCTCATCATGTATCTACGACTGAACGGAACACAAACACACTCACGTGCCAGTGCTATGATAAACAGTGTTGATTAGTTTCCTCTAACAGAGCGCCCCTGTGTGTGTGTGTGTGTGTGTGTGTGTGTGTGTGTGTGTGTGTGTGTGTGTGTGTGTGTTCTTCTTACACAATGTCAGTCTGCCAAAAATATTTCATTTATTAAAGAACAACATCTGTGTTTATCTGATTCGATGTGCTGGCACTGGAGACTCCTTCCTAAGTGTTACATTTATCTCCATTCTGATCTGATTAACGATTAACAAACACGTCCCTGTGAAATAGCCGTTACTATGGAAACTATAACGTATTAGAACGAGCGCATTAATATAAGCCTGTCAGAGAATTAATCAACACCAAACGACGACATATCAGAACCCAGAACTCAGCAGCACAATGATGATGATGATGATGATGATGATGATGGTGGTGGTGGTGGTGGTAGAGTTGATGGTGATAATGACTGGTGATTATCAAATTGGTAGTTTTGATGATGATACTGATAATTATGCTGGTCATAATGATGGTGGTGATGGTGATAGTGGTGTTGATCTTGGTGGTGGTGGTAATGTTGGTAGTGATGATGTTAGAAGTTATAGGATTATAATGGTGATGATGGTGATGATAGTGATGGTGATGATAGTGATTATCATGGTGGTAGTTTTGAAAATGTTACTGATAATTGTGGTGATGGAGATGATAGTGGTGTTGATCTTGGTGGTGGTAAAGTTGGTAGTGACGATGATGGTAGCTACGATGGAGGTGAAGATGGTATTGATGCTAGTGGTGATGTTCTTGGTGGTGGTAATGTTGGAAGTGATGATAATGAAGTTGTGATGGTGCTGATGATGGGGATGAAGGTGATGATGATAGTGGTGTTGATCTTGGTGGTGGTAATGTTTGAAGTGATGATGATGGTAGTTGTGATGGAGGTGATGGTGATGATGGTAGCTACTACGGAGGTGATGAAGGTGATGATGATAGTGGTGTTGATCTTGGTGGTGGTAATGTTGGAAGTGATGGTGATGATGATGGTGATGAAGGTGATGATGATAGTGGTGTTGATCTTGGTGGTGGTAATGTTGGAAGTGATGGTGATGATGGTGATGAAGGTGATGATGATAGTGGTGTTGATCTTGGTGGTGGTAATGTTTGTAGTGATGATGATGGTAGTTGTGATGGAGGTGATGGTGATGATGGTAGCTACTACGGAAGTGATGAAGGTGATGATGGTGGTGTTGATCTTGGTGGTGGTAATGTTGGAAGTGATGGTGATGATGATGGTGATGAAGGTGATGATGATAGTGGTGTTGATCTTGGTGGTGGTAATGTTCGAAGTGATGGTGATGGTAGTTGTGATGATTTTGATGATGGTATTTGTGATGGTGGTGATGGTGATGATGGTAGCTACTACGGAGGTGAAGATGGTAATGATGATAGTGGTGTTGATCTTGGTGGTGGTAATGTTTGTAGTGATGATGATGGTAGTTGTGATGGAGGTGATGAAGGTGATGATGATAGTGGTGTTGATCTTGGTGGTGGTAAAGTTGCTAGTGACGATGATGAAGTTGCGATGGTAGTGATGACGAGACTCACCTTCCGAGTGATGGGACAGGATGAGCAGGTTGACGCAGGACGCTCCAGCACCCGAGCCGAAGATCGTGATCCTCTTGTGGTCGCCCCCGAAATGGCCGATGTTCTCGTTGAGCCAGCGCAGAGCCTGGATTTGGTCCAGCAGGCCGTAGTTCCCTTTAGCCGCCTGATCAGCGGTGCTCAGGAAACCTGCACACGAGCCAAGGAATGTTCGTAATTCATTATAAATATTACGTCTATAAGGCTTCGTGTTGAGTTTGTCTCATAAGAGGGCTTCAGTGAAGCATTATAACACACATGTCATGTAACACAAGCGCATTAGAAAACCGGCTGCATTGCCACAATCCAGGAAAATATTCTCATTATATTAAATTATCTAAAATATTATATACTGTATACCATGTTAAACGTTTTTTTAAAACGTTAAAAGATTTTAAAAATATTTTACACAAATAAGGAAATACATAGAAAACACAAAATGAGCTCAGACATCAGATTTGTTTCTAGATGAAATAACACATTTAACGGCAGGTTTAAACACGTTCCCTGACTCCGTCCTCAAGCTTGTTTTTGTTCCTCCTGCTTTCAGCCAATCAGAACGCACTTTACCGGCAAGGCGTTACCTCCGAATGAGGAACTCTTGCTAATACATAAATCACATTAGCGTTTAATAACCGGTGGAATAAAAACAGCTCCTGTTAGCGGCCCAGCGCGAATACAAAGCTCCAAATCAAATAAAAAATGACGCTCTTACGATAATGTCTTAAAACATTAAATCAAATTAAATTAGAGCAACTGTGTCACGGCTTATGTCTGCTTCAGTGCTGCGCGAATTAAAAGAGGAGGAACATTTTGAATAATAAAAAAAAAAAGAGCGCTACAGGAAAGACAAGCTTTTTAGTGAGGATGAAAAGGGAAAGAGAAGGAAATGGGGATGGAGGAAGAAAGCAAGGAGGATACAAAAACAGCACAAAAATAGACTTGAAAGCTTAAAAGCGTCCTGCCTGCCTTAATATCTGAGACTGAGTGAGGGCCGTGTGTGTGTGTGAGTGTGTGTGTGTGTGTGTGTGTGTGTGTGTGTGTGTGTGTTGGAAAGATGGAAAGAGGGAAAAAAGAAGGAAATGTGAGTCCTATAATCCTGGTGCTACTGAAGCACTTTTTACTTTACCTTCAACACTGACACATAAACACAGAAGAAAACCCAGCACAACACACACTCGACGCGTCTGCAGTGTTCAAAAGTGCAGTCTGGTGTCCCTCAGGGTTCGGCTTTAGACTCATTGTGGTTGTTTTTTTTAACCGGATTTCTAATTCACAAACATATTGTCTTTCTTTTCTTTTCCGAATTAATAGTGCGGCTCGGGTTTAGCTGCACTGCTACGCTAAAGAACGGATTCTCAAATGCTCTGGGGCAGAGGGACATCAATTAACATCTATTAACAACTATTATACTGAACTGCCTGCCACCTAACACACAGTATGAGTGCAGATCAATCCCTGCTCTCCGGTATCACCCAGATGAGGATGGGTTCCCTGCTGAGTCTGGTTCCTCTCAAGGTTTCTTCCTGTTACCATCTCAGGGAGTTTTTCCCTCAGCACCGTCGCCCTCGGCTCGTTCATCAGGGACCATCGATTCATACACATTCACATTTCATAAAAACTTAAATAATTGTTTTGATGGTGTAAAGCTGCTTTGCGATGATGAAAATGGTTAAAAGCGCTACACAAATAAAACCGAATGGAATTGAATAGATGGACATCAGGAACGTTGCCTGTTCCCCTGACTTGGTGTTTCATTTTCTCCTGGTTCTGGTATATTCTCTTGCGTTTGGTGTCTTGACGATGTTGTTGAGGAACTAGCAGAGGCAGCGCGAAAAGAAAACATTTGTTTAGGTTTATTAGCTAGACGCAGCGAAACAATGCTACAGTAGGACATGTGACTTAAATTTCAATCTGGATTGTTTAAAAGCGACTCCAAATAATGGAAAACAAAATGCCTCCCTATAGCTACGCTGATATTCCTGATATGAAGTGGATAGGAGTGAATAAAAAAAAAAAAAAAATTATTAAAGGTCAAAGTTGTATGCTTTTAAGATTTGGACTACGGTCACATCACCGGCCTGAAGTGACTCAGTTCGGATTTCTTTACCCTAATGTGACACTCATCTGTTTTTTTTAGCGCCGTCTGAACACACAAGTCTGATGTTTCTCAGATTGGATCAGTGGTCACGTGACTTAACCGAGATCGGGGTAGATCGGACGTTTTGTCTCCGCGCGTGTGTAGCGCGCCCACTGATGGCAGTCTGCACCGCCAATGCGAGGATTTCACGGCAGCGTTAGCAACAGAGCCTCCAAAAGCAAAACCTCAAACGTATTTTTGCTAAAATCACATGCATAGATGGAAATGAATTAGGGCTTGCACGAGTATGATGTGTTTTAACGAGCAGAAATGTATCGATGTCTACATTAGAGTCTAAATCATTGCAGTTATGAATGTGAACCGTCATGACATGCAAATCCGATCTAAATTGAGCAACGTGGCTTGTACAGTGATTGTAGACTCATTGTATTACTATATACAATGTTGTATCACTCACAGCCTGGTCACTTCAAGAGAGCATTGAGATACCAACTGATCTTACAACTGTTCAATTATGTAGAATAAATACACAATTTGTTTAATTAACATAAGCTTTTGCTATCTATCTATCCATCTATATGAACATAAATCACTGCATCTGCCATGAGGGGGCGGGGCATTGTGCAGCGGGGTGTGGTGGTCTGAGGTGAGATGGGTTGGCGTGGGTTCACGGATGAATATTCTGTAAAATATGGTAATAATCTGTACAAAAAAAAAAACCCATGTGTGTTCTGGATGTCTCTGGTTATGGAGGACACGTCTGACTGTGGTCGGTTGCCAGGCAACAGCAGCAAAACAGCACCAGAGAAGGTTAATGTGGTGGCAGACAGATCGTTTTTGTGCATGCCTGTGTGTGTGTGTGTGTGTGTGTGTGTGTGTGTGTGTGTGTGTTATACAGCTTGTGCTGTTCTGTTAAAACTGTTCATCACATCACCTTCGTAATCTGAGTGCATGAAGATAAACCGCATTCTTTCAAAACAGCAGAGCTGCACGTCTGTTCGTCATCCACTCATCCGTCCGTCCGCGTGTCTCTCCATCCACCCGTCAGACTTTTTAAAACTAACAATCCAATTATTGCTAGGATCTATTTTTTTTATTATCCTAATGGCTATTTTTTTATTTATCCTACATCTACCTATCCATCGCATGGAACAGTTTATTTAAATTAAACCCCCATTTATTTATTTATCCATCCATCCATCCATCCATTCATCCACTGATTCATTCATTTATTCATTATAGGACACTTTATTTAAATTATCCTTCCATAAAAGAAAAATCTATCATTAATAGGGACCACTTTTCAAAGTTTCCATTTATGCATTCATAGAACCATCCATCCACCCATCTCTCCATCCATCTCTCCACCCATCTCTCCATCCACTTATCCACCAATCCATCTGTCCATTCAATCCTTCACCTATCCAGTAATCGATCAATCCTTCCGTCTATCTATTAATAAGACCTAGGAACCTTTTCATTACATCCCTCTTTCCGGATGGATGGATGGGTGGAGAGATACAGGAGATTGATGGATGGATGATAAATGGATAGACTGATGGACACTGATTTCTCTCTCTCCGTTCATCCGTACATACATCATTTTATAGGGAGCTGTTTATTTAAACTATCCATCCATCCATTATTCAGCAGGCTCCGTTCATTTATCTGTCTGTATCTACACCTCCGTCCTGCAGAGTTGGAGCTCTTGCTAACTTTAGCGCTGAGCGGAGCGTTCCCGAGCCAAACTCATAAATATTCACCAACTAACCACCACTGCGAGTCTGCATCCTTTGTGTTTTTACTGAGATGAGAGTGAAGATGAAAAGGAAGTGAGAAATAAAAGAGAGAGAGAGAGAAAATGCTAATATCCTTAACATTCTCCTGTAAAAGCGCTATAGCATAACAATGTCACTAAAACATCTGGTGCAGATTCCTTAAGAAATCAACAAACAGCTGTACTGAGACTGAGACGGCTGTGTGAACTCCTCACGGCAGAATCGTACACACAGAGAGAGAGAGAAATAAATAAATATATATATACCATTTGGTTTATTTGCAATTCTTTCTGCACGAGCATTTGGGATTTGGTTCCCTACTACCATTAAAAGTGCACTAAATAGGGCAGAAAATAACATCTTGTGCAGCGCGTGATGCATTTGGGACATGAGCCGAGGTGTTTGGGATTCATCTACCTACTTCCTTTATAACTGCACCACATGGTATGTAATAATTCCTCCTCTGTGCTGCCTGTTACAGCAGCGCTCAAAAGTTTGGGATCACCTTTGGGATCACTTAGACATTTTATTGTTTTCCAAGGAAACACACATGAAATTAGTCTGAATAGAAAATATAGCAAAAGAACAAGACATGCTGACACTGAAAGAATTATAAATAATGATTTGGATGGAAATGATGAATGTGTTCTTCAAACTTTTCTTTCTTTAAAAAAAAAAAAAAAAACCTTTTGCAGCAATTAGAGCCTGGCAGGCCATAGGCGTTCTGGCGGTTCCAGATAATCTGATGAGATTTACCGCATGTTTCCTGGAGCATCTCCCACAAGATGGATTGGCTTGATGGAGTCTTCCTCCGTACCATCGGTCAGGCTCCTCCCACAACGGCTCAATAGGGTTCAGATCCAGACATCGTGCTGCCCGCTCCAGAACAGCCATTACAGAATTACGGCTAGATTTAATGGTTTGTAAGATGGATATAATTGTTTGTGCAGAGTGTGTGTGTGGGGGTGGAGCCTATTCCAGGAGGCACGAGTCAGGATACACCCTGGATGGAGTGCCAATCAGACGTACACTATGGGCAATGCTGGGAACGCCAATGATCCTAATCTGCATGTCTTTGGACTGTGGGGGGAAACTGGAGACCGCGGAGAAAACCCACCGAGCACGGGGAGAACATGCAAACTCGAGGCGGGAATCGAACCCTTGACCCTGGGGTTAAAGTTAACCTTCCTGATTCCCTATGCAGTGGTTTCTAAAGCCTCCCTAGGACACCTTATGACCAGTAAAGGTCCATTTAGGACACAGCCTTGACTTAACTTTCCTAATTCCCTCTAAAATACTTTCTACAGCCTACCTAGTGCACTATACAGGCAATACAGATTGCTTTGGAACGCAGCCCGTGTCTCAATTGACATTCAGGTACCTACTCTAATAAAACTGCTTCCACACTCTACATAATGAACTACATGACCCATACGGATCTGTTTGGAACGCAGCCTGTGTCTCATTAGTCACTGACCTACCCAGACCCTGCACATTTCCTACAGACTGCCGGCTTCCACAGACTGTAAGGCTCTACGAGCAATATGGATCTCTTTAGGATTTGACTGAT
Source organism: Clarias magur (assembly GCA_013621035.1). NCBI lineage: Eukaryota > Metazoa > Chordata > Actinopteri > Siluriformes > Clariidae > Clarias > Clarias magur. Next base: position 247,871 of record QNUK01000774.1, read on the forward strand.
TTGGCATCCGGCGTCCTGCTCACTACGAAATGGCTTGAACACCCTACGTAGTGCACTATATGAGCAATACAGATGCATTTGAGAAGCAGTCTGATCCTCATTTAATGCTAAGCTCCTTATTGCCTAGGAAATGGCTCTGACAGCCGACCTAATGCACTATACAAAAATACAAATGCATTTGGAACACGGCCAGCTTCACATTTGACATTCAGGTACCCAATACCTATTGAATGCTTTCCGCACTTTACACGGTGAATGATATTCCGGATATTCCGGATGTTCAGGACCCAGACTCGTCGTTTAAGTCTAGGCTTTATTTAGCGCAGCATTTTGTAAATAGATTAGCCTTAGGTAAAGGAGCAGATCTTCTGGTGAACTGCTATGTTTAGATGCTGTCCTCCCCACTCTCATTGATCACTCAGGTTTGTGGACGGTCAGGTGACTGGTCGCTTTACATCCCAGTTCCCCCTCATGTCTGTGTTTCCTTCTGGCTCTTGCTTTCAGTCATGACGTCATAGCTAGTCCTAGAAGGCCCCAACGCCCTGGTCGTTCTACGCCTGCGACCCAACGCACATCTACCCCGACCGACCAGTCGCACCCCATCGGTCCACCAGAACGCGGCTGCACATCCCACTGCCTCATTCAGGACCTGGCACCCAACACCTCCAACCCATAAGATTAACTGTGTGCCACTCTGCACCGACGTCTCTCTGTGTCCGTGATGACCTGGTCTACTACGGGCTTTACACCTACATACATGCCAAAGCCCCAGGTCCATGTATGACACAGGCTGTGTCTCATTTGCCATATCCATAGGATATGCTCTTAACACTTTACCTAGTACACTACATGACACATATTGAGGTCTGCTGTCTCCAGAAATGGGGCTCGACTTTCACATTTTTAACCCAGAACCTCAACACCCTGAGCCGACGCCGCCCCGGGCAGAGGAGGGGAAAGAGGACTGAAATCTTGTACTCAAGTAAAAGTACTGTTACTTCAGTGAAAGTTTACTGAAGTACAAGTAAAGTTACCGTTATAAGAATCTACTCAAGTAAAAGTAAAAAGTAGCCGAGTTACCTTTTTTTTTTTTTTTTAACAGCGGGGGTGGGATGAGGCATTCTAGCGTAGATCAAAAAAGATGGGCAGATATAAATACATCTCTATATATCTCTAGATCCAGTCATTAACTGATGAAATAATGCGGTTTGTATTGCTTTACAAACACACACACACACACACACACACACACACACACACACACACACACACACACACACACACACACACACACAACAGGAAGAGGATCAGATTCAGGGTGGACCCAGGCCAAAATAATAAACTAAATGGTATTTAGATTTAATAGCCAGATTACCTGCAAAAAATAAATAAATAAAAAATAACACGAACAAAAATCCAGGTCCCTTCCCTGACTCCCTAAACCAAAAAACAGTGAATAAATTCCCTCTTCCCAAAATAAATGGCACCACGCCCCTACTACTGCTGAGTGCACAAACATACAGTGAAATTATCTACAAATATATACAAAGAGCAAGAAAAGCAATAATCAAAGTCAATGGGAGGCAAAACGTTACATCCAAATATCAAACCGCCAGAATCACAATCTCTTTCCCGCGTCGCTCTCCGGTTTATATCTGGTGGCGCGGGTTGATGACGTCACTCTCAGGGCGGAAGCGGCCGTGTGGAAGGTCACGTAGACGCCGATGTGGGGAAACAGTCAGAAAACCCGGAGTGGAGTCTGGAGCGGCGCGCGACCAGGACACGAGACACACGCGCGCGCGCGAGCGTGCTGTTTCTCCATCCTTCACATTCTGCCTTAGTGATGCGTTCAAGGTCTAAACATAACCAGTCAAACACCTCGAACTTGGTTCCAAATTAGACTTCGTAATCACACGTCTGGAGGCGACATCACAAGTGAGGAACACAAGCCAGCTTAACGCAAACGCCAAGAAGAGAGGCCAGGGGCACAGAATTAATTTGGGACGTGGAGTCAAGCATCCGAAGAGAAAAAAAAAAAAAATATATATATATATATATATATATATATATATATATATATATATATATATAATAGCAGAAAGGTCTCGTGTGGAATTAGGAAGCTAATTA